>VXAB01011187.1:86586-273662 GCA_013399175.1 Odontophorus gujanensis
GGGGGGGGTAACGCCGCCGTAACGGCTGCGGCGCCGCGAGCGGGGCTGGGGGTTGGGCACGGGCAGCGGGATTGGGGGTGGGGGGGCGGCCCATCGGGCTGCTGCACGGCCCGGCCCCGCCGCAGGCCGGAGTCATGCATCGCGGCTGTGGTGGCCCGTCACGTGTGGGAACGGATTGCTGCTCGGGCCCTGCCGCATGCCGGCCCGCCCCGCCGCGAGCCGATGGCTGCTTGGCGGCTTGCTGCCACTCCTGGACTCGCTCTTCGTGCAGTGCTCCCGTTTCTCTGAACTTATAGCAGTAAGTTCCCCGTGTAGCTCTGGTCGCATCTCTGCCAAGTTCGGCGTGCCGGGGCGTTCCTACAAGGGGCCACGTCTGACCCATTTAAAGTTATGTGGAATCCAATTAAGAAGAAATAATTTGGCCAGCTAGAGCACATTCAGTTTCAAATACTGTCAACTAAACAGCTTCCCGTTATAGTGGTTTTATTTTCAAGAGTATGACAGTGAGAGGTCTCAGTTACAAACTTTTCAGCCACTTGAATTGTCTACCTGCCAGAACTGGCCTCAGCACACAGCTGCCATCAGGTGGGACCTCTGGTGCCCTGATGGTATCAGGGTAGAAGGAGTAAAAACTACTGAGAAATATCGGTTGTTATCAGCCCTCTCACTTCTGAGAGCTTTTCCTTCACCCGGTTGTGCTCAGAATCATGGAATCTAAATGCTTGCCCCACCACACGTTGCTTTTAGTCAATGAAAAGTTACAGTGTTGGTCACTCAAAAAAGAAAACAAGGGGTCAGCACAGTTCAGCACTGTGGTATGATAATGTTAGGGCAGAAGCTGAGGGTGTTGCAGATGCTTTTCCTCCTTAGTAATGACAGAGCCCTGTCAGACTGGCCTCACCTTTGTGGTTAGCTGAACAGCCCCACGCTTTGTGACTTATTTTGTCATTTGTCACATGTGGGAGTAAATGGAGCTTTTTCACCTGAGCAGTGCTTGCAAACAGAATTTGAGAGTAGACCTTTTATGAAAAAACTGTTCCTGCACATTTGTAGGTATTTTTCTGACTTCGGGGTGGAGATTTCTAGATCTTACACTCCATGCACCCCAGCTACCTGGAGGACCTTGCTTAGTTTGCACTACAGTGATAACTGTGGTTATAATTTTGCAGTGAGTTTAGAATTTGGTGTTCTTGACGAATACCTAGAAAGTGTCTGCTGGGCTTTTTTTTTTTCTCTTTTTTTTGTCAGATCACACAACCCATTTTCTGAAGCCTTGAAATAGCAGCTCTGAGGAGAAAAGGTTACTCCTGTCACCATACTGGTTTCCTTTTAATTCCAGGCTAGCTGCCTTCTCCTGGTTTAGCCTAATTTTTTAGCTACACCCCAGGCCGTGCTTATTAAGCAGTTGGTAACTAGTAGCTGGGGCTTAGGAAAGCATCAGAAGGTGTGTTTGAGTTACCAGCTGTCTGAACTGGGGATCTCACAGCTCTTCCTCAAGCTCCTTAGGCTGATGACACACGCATGAGGTATGCACACGTTTCAGAAGTTGACTTCTCTGAATTTGAGTCATTGTCCCAAGTAAAGCCCAGGAAATGTTTCGTCACTGAGCTACACATCTTTTTGTGCAATGGGAAGCTGCAGTTTTCCCTTCTGTTTGTCAGTGGCTGCATTTCCAAGGGCATTAGTGTTTTATAGCTATACCTGGGTAGGTTTAGCGCAGCTCGGTGTTGAGCACATACTTTGTGTGATAGTGAAGTTGCTCTGAAGTTGACTGGCCAGTTGCTGTGACTGAAATGGGAACCCTGACTCACTGCATAAAGCTGGGCAGCATCAGCAGGAGTGTAGCATGGGTAGGTGTGTCCAGTTGTCACAAGTTAACTGCTGAATGGGATTGTCCCCTGCAAACCAGCGCTGACTTCTGTGGCAACTGGCTGAAGTGCAAAGAAGCCAGTTTTACTGCTTACAAATTTTAATGAGTAAAGTTTATAGCTAGTAAACTGTGCAAAGCATTCTAGTGATGTTTTTAAGTATATTGCGGTGTGGCAGCGTGGTGCTGATTAAGCAGAAATCATGACCTTCCTTGGACATCTGCTCCAGAGAAAAGAGCGGCGGAGTTGCCCTGCTGCCCTTGTTCTGGATAACTTGTATCAGGCGAAGATACAGCTGGCTGTTAGTGCAGAGCAGCCTGTTCCTGCTGGGGAAGGGCTCCCCTGGAATCAGGCACTTGGGATGTTGGGGAATGTGTCCGGGAACATGCATCCTTGAGAAGTGTCAGGATTATTCTAGAAGCAATTAGCACAAATTGGAAAAGCCTATTTTCTAGTAAAAGCAAGCCCTGTTGCTACTTCTGGAAATAATGAGCTGTTTATTACTGGCACTTTTGCTGGTAGCAGCAGTAATAGTTCTAATGACTTCCAGGGCAAGACCAGTGTTAGATGGTTCTACTACAGCAAGTTTGATGTCCACAGTTCATTTTGTTTATTGTTGTTTTTTTAGTAATTTAAAGTGTTCTGGTGCATTTCATTTCCCAATATCAGTAACTTAGGCTGACTCTTCTCTCCTGCTTTACTTACAGTAAAGTTTGTGAAATCTTCATTGACGTATAAAGATTGATGATGGTAACATTTTTGTGATTTCAGCTCTGAATCAGTTGTTACCTTGCTATAGTCATGTGGATGTGGTAACAGTATCAATGGGCATTTCTAACAATATAATGACTATTAGATATTTACCTAGTTAGCCTTTACAGGTGTCTTCCAGAAAATGTAAAATTAAAATTACTTGTAATTTTACTTTTACTTAAAATTTACTTGTAATCTGAAACATGGCAAGAAAAAAGAAAATGCAGTGTACCAGCTAACCAGAGGCTGCTTGCAAGTTTTCTTGGCCATGATGTCCAATAAGAAAGCCAAATACGTGACCAGCACTTTAAGGGAAAAAAAGAGATCAACTTTGACAGTGTGGCTGGCTTTTGGTACTTCTAAGAAAAGCAAATAACTGATGTGGTTACATTTTAAATTAAAATTATTTCAGTCTTGTTAACATCTCAGTACTCTCCTGTACACGGGCAGCAGTGAAATGAGTTGGTACAGATGGATATGGCTTCAGGTGTGTATCAGGACTTTTTCCAGTGTTCTTCCAGACAGGAACAAAAATTAAAGAGAGCTAGTGTAGGATCAGCTCTGCCATAATTTAGTGCTGTCTCTTTCTTGCACAGATACCTTGTTGACTTAAAAGATCACAGACGTGTGTTGTTGCTTTGTAAGGACATAAGAAAATTGAGGATGTGGTGACAGTTCCCTGTCTGAGTGTACTGAGGTCTTAAATTCAGGCTTTGAAAAGTTAGTTAAGGAGTTCTACTTGAAAAACTGCTCCATTGGAGTAATAAAAGCTGTTTGTGCTACAGCACTGTGCTATTTCAATGGCTGCTCCTTCTTTGACCTCATATGTATTTCTTTGTGAGCTTTTAATGTATATTTTTTGAGGTTTTTCTAAGTTAAATACTAGCTTTACATCTCTCTGAACTGTCCCTGGCCTGGAAGTCCATCACAGATATTTTTGTCACTGAAGTGCTGTGGGTAACAGCTGCTCGAACTGCACCTGGCAAAGCAATTCAGTTTATGGGGATATTGGTGACTTAGGTGTTGGTGTGTTAATGCTGGCAGAAGGCCCGGTGTGGGTATACGTACCCCAAAAGCATTTTTATTGGTACAGTACACACCTACGTGGTGTAGGGATGGTCAGCTGAATTTTACAGGTGTTAAAACCTCTCTTCCTTTGGAAATGGCTCAGAATTGCCATTAATTGATATATTTTCTTCTGTGAAGGTACTGCCTTTCCATAGCGGGTTACAATCACTACTGCTGCTGGGATTTCTTCTGTTTACCCAGCTGACCTGGGCGTCTTCCTGTTTCTTCAGTGCAGCCATGGCCAAGGAAGCTTTTGCCAATTTTTACTTGCATAGAAGAGAGAATTTTGTTAGCACTGAAAGTTGGGGTACGCATCTCGATAGTCATGGTACCGGACTTAAAATAGCTGAAGTTTTCTGAAGGATTGTACTTGAAATGCTATTTTTGTGCTTATATAAGTAACTTCAGTATTTCCCACTAATTCTGTGATGCTTTTCCAGCTGAACGAGCTTTGGATACTATGAATTTTGATGTCATCAAAGGCAAACCGGTGCGCATTATGTGGTCCCAGCGTGATCCATCTCTACGCAAAAGTGGCGTAGGAAACATCTTCATCAAAAACTTGGACAAATCAATTGATAACAAAGCTTTGTATGACACGTTTTCTGCTTTTGGAAACATCCTTTCTTGTAAGGTTAGTGGCAAATTATGGGTGCATTTAATGTTTTGACATTTAAACAAAAATTTAAATTATGCAGGAAACATTCTGTGGGTATTACAACAAGGTTTTTCTTTAATAGGTGGTGTGTGATGAAAATGGATCCAAGGGTTATGGATTTGTACATTTTGAGACACAAGAAGCTGCAGAAAGAGCTATTGAAAAAATGAATGGTATGCTGCTCAATGACCGCAAAGTGTAAGTACATAAATACATTGGTGGAGATCAATAGACTGAAATTCACGTTACGGTGGACACATACCTTGAAGCTTACCTAGAAAAGGCAGATTGCTCTAAACACTTCTGGTTCTAAAGAGGGTTTAGTATTTAAGCACGAGGAATAGTAGGAGCTGCATTACCAACTTTAAGGCAGAATAAACTAAGAAAACTCTTCCTAGAGAAGAAAAAAGTTGTTTTAGTTGTCTTACGAGCCAGTGAAGGTTTGGGAAGTTCTCCGTTATGATGTTACGGATCCCAGATGAAGTATAGCCCATGGGATATTCTGAACAATGTTTTCTTTATAAATGTTCTGTGATAGGTGTGTTATCCTTTCTGGAGTGAAGCTTAGAGTTCCCAAGCTACTCAGTCTTTAATAGTGATCTGATTATACGGAATGTTTTCATGAGTGTCTATTAACAGACATCTAAGGAACAGGAGTAGAAAACAAAACTTAACAGAAGCAATGGTTTGAAAACCATAACTATTCTTATACTGTAGAGGAAAAAAAAAGATGATTAGGTTATTGATTAGTGATAACTAGGCTGGGCTGGTGGGTGGCTACCTCACAGCTAAGGGAACATTGTGGTATTTTATGTAGTAATCAGAAGGCAACATTAGCTTTCTAACTTCTGTATTAGAGGAGTTCCTTGTATCACAGAGTGTTGTGCTCAGTCTGCTCAGTCTCTGTTCCTTCTCTGACCTTTAGTGTTCCCAGACAATTCACAATGGTATTTGACTGCAGAGCAAGTTGCACTATTTATTTCTCCATGCCTATTGAGTGAAGGGGGGGGGAGGGGGAAGCTTTGCTTTAACATGTGTTAGAAAGGTACATAAGGGTGTGAGGGAAGCTGGTTCATATCCCCTGCTTAAAAGCTAGGCTGGCAAATGGTAACTGCTTTAAGGCTGCCAAGTTTGTTCAGAGTGGCAGAGAGATTATGCTGGTATCTTGAATTTCACTTTACCTCGCACTCTTTCCCATTGTCCACGTCTCCTGATGTCAAAGGCTGTACAAGAGTGAGCAGTGTTGCCAATGGCTTGAAAGCATTTTTGTTGGTAATTGTGATAAGTATGCCAGTATGAAAAAGATAGCAAAATTGGTTTTGATAGTTTTATCTTGAATATTTTATCTCAAAAATTTCATGCCTATAATGAATAATGAGACTGATTTGAGAATAAAATATGATGCAAGAGGATTAAAGTAATTTTTTAAATCTTGACAGACTTCCTCTAACATACCCTTTCTGTTCTCCTGAAACTAGATTTGTTGGAAGGTTTAAATCCCGCAAGGAACGTGAGGCAGAGCTTGGAGCCAGAGCAAAGGAATTCACCAATGTTTACATCAAGAATTTTGGAGAAGACATGGATGATGAGAGACTTAAGGAACTCTTTGGCAAGTTTGGTAATGTCTTATGCTTTGAGTTTATATAAACAGTGCTGAACTTCAACTTACTTTGCATCTGTACGGTGCCTTGTAATAGGAAAAATCAGCTGTCTGAAGTTTTCAATAAGTTAGTACTTATTACACTTTGAATTTGAAATAGTAATTAGTACCCACTAAGGAATTTTAAATAACTGGAATAGAATGTAATCCTCCTATCAGAATTTTCCAAAGATCTGAAGGGTATGGTGTAAATAGTCTTCTAATAGATTTTGCAATTCTTGAAGTTGCAAATAGAAGCATTTTTTGTTGTATGGATTGACGTTATGAGTTCACTACAGGGTACATGAGGAATGTATTTCCAGTTGCTTTTTCACTGATTTTCAGACTAACCTTTATTCAGTGTCTGTGCTTTCCTTACTTAGTTACATTGTGGTGGCTGACTTAAGAAATTGCATATAACTTCACTGTGAGCAAGCTGTTCATTTTGGCCTTGACCCTTGCTTATGCACAGGGTTGAATTATTGTGTGTGTTGTAATATATCTGATGTGTTATTGTTGATTTAGAAAGTGGCAAACTTCCTTTATCCAGGCTCAGACCCTTATGCTGGTCTGTAGTCCACATCTATTGTATCGTCAGCCTCCTGTTTCTTGTAGTTTTTTTTCCTGTCTTTCTGGATTCCAGTGGATATCGTATAAACCCAGACAGAGCCTTGTATATGAGGTCCTGTAGCAACCCTAAGTAGCATTCACAGGAAATTACTTCTTTACAGCTGAAATATTTGTGGATGAAATGGTAACAAATTTAGCTAATAGCTCTTGCTACTGAATTTGGACAGCAGTTTTACAAAGGTTCAGAACTGCTGAGCTGGTATCCTTTTACCAAAGCACATAGAGCTAATAGAAGGGTCTCCTTTTCAGGCTTTAGTACCTATTTCAAAGAATGGGAGCCCTAAGACTTCAAAAGTTATTTTTTCCATTATAAATTTCTGAATTCACTTTGAAGTTAAATTCCTGTCCCATTTTGATCGAAGATACAATAGGGAAGATACTCAGTATGGCAGACATAAGCCATAAAGGCTACAGTTCAGCATCCAGGCAAATCAACAATCTTTTACTAATGGATGGTGTATCCTAGGTGCTATCACTGGTGCAGGAATCTTTTGTAGTAAAAACGATGAAATCAGGTATTAAAATTTCTTCCCAGTGTTCAAGACATGAAGAGAATGTATGCAACAATAATGTATTTCATTTGACATTTTAGGTCCTGCCTTAAGTGTGAAAGTTATGACTGATGAGAGTGGAAAATCCAAGGGCTTTGGCTTCGTTAGTTTTGAAAGACATGAAGATGCCCAGAAAGTAAGCTTTATTAAGAGTTTTTATTTCCTGAAGGACACTGCAAAACCAGATGTTTGCTTCCTAAACAACTGAATGTAGTTTCTTTCACTTAAAATGCTTTCTTATGAGCAAAATGAGTTCATTTGTGGAACCTTTTAAGACGCCCTGAGGAGGCTGAAACTGGTGTAGAAATGAGATATCTTAAATAATTTAAGAAACTGTTGTAGCTGGGCTTAAAGATTTCAGTGAGATTTGGATTTCTTTATGCTGGGCAACATACGAGTATGGTAAATTATTACATCTTTGCAAAACGTGAATGAATCATCGGATCCAATTTGGTTGCACAAAACAATTGTGCAAGTGCAAGGCAGAGAGGATTGTTTTTTCAGACTTGAGTTCTGCAAAGTCAGCAGGAAGGCTATTAGTTTTATGAGTACATTTGGCACAGCTTTAAGAAAATAGTCAGCCCTGTGACGTTGCTTTTACCTTGAAAAGTAACTTTGGAACAAGGGTCCTATTAATCTGTGTGTGTGTCTACAGTATGCTGTATAATTAAATTCTTTGTCAGCTGGTTGCTTTGTGTCAGTGTCCTGTGACAGGAGGGACATAGAATCAGGAGGTAAAACACAGCACAGAACAGATCAAGGCAACCAATCAAGCTTGGTTTTCTAAAGGCATTTCTGTGATTTGTTTGTTGGTAGTGTAAGCATCCAAGCAAGAGATGGGAACAAGTACTGTCTTAAAAGTATGTTTTTCTGTCTTGTGTATATTCATAAGTGAATTGCTTCTCTTAGAGTAGCCAGGATCACGCATAGGATGCTTTAAATAACATTGAATACAAGTATCAGTAAATACAAAATGCTGATAACCTCTTGTTTGTTGCTAAAGGCTGTAGATGAGATGAATGGAAAAGAGCTCAATGGGAAACAAATCTACGTTGGACGGGCTCAGAAAAAAGTGGAAAGACAGACGGAGCTGAAGCGTAAATTTGAGCAAATGAAGCAGGACAGGATCACCAGATACCAGGTTCACTTTTAATTTGGGAGAATTGATTTCACTTTTGTATTCATGTAGGTCATTTGCTTCCAAAACTACCTTGATTTTTTTTTTCTTAGGGTGTAAACCTTTACGTGAAAAATCTCGACGATGGAATTGATGATGAACGTCTTCGAAAAGAATTCTCCCCATTTGGTACAATCACTAGTGCAAAGGTAAAGCTTATGGATTGCACTCGTGCTTCCACTGATGAATGGAGAGAGAAAAAAGAGAAATGTGATCGAGTCACTGCTGCTGTTACTATTGTTCTATATTTATGAACACTCGCTTTCTTGATTTTTACATATTTCAGGTTAAACACATCATACGTTTCTTGACATAAACTGTGTACTGATGTTACTGAAGAAAAATTGTATAGTTTAGTGCATTGGTGTGCTCAGTTCTACCTCACTGAGATTTTTGTTTGTATTCAGTAAAGAAATAGTTTGTCATTAAATTACATTCCTATTTATAAATCTGTTCAGTAAAACAAACCTGTGGTCTCTCTCATGTAGTAGGCTGAAAATAGGAACTTGGGTAAGTTGAACAGGGACAGATGTAACATTTTCTTGTCTTACTGACAGGTCATGATGGAAGGTGGCCGCAGCAAAGGATTTGGGTTTGTCTGCTTTTCATCACCAGAAGAAGCCACCAAAGCTGTCACAGAGATGAACGGTAGAATTGTGGCTACTAAACCATTATATGTAGCTCTAGCCCAGCGCAAAGAAGAGCGCCAGGCTCATCTCACCAACCAGTATATGCAGAGAATGGCAACTGTAAGAGCAGTCCCTAATCCAGTCATCAACCCCTACCAACCAGCACCTCCTTCAGGTTACTTCATGGCAGCTATCCCACAGGTACGTACAGAGCTGAGTAACTGAATGCTCAGTACTATGTATANGAATCATCGGATCCAATTTGGTTGCACAAAACAATTGTGCAAGTGCAAGGCAGAGAGGATTGTTTTTTCAGACTTGAGTTCTGCAAAGTCAGCAGGAAGGCTATTAGTTTTATGAGTACATTTGGCACAGCTTTAAGAAAATAGTCAGCCCTGTGACGTTGCTTTTACCTTGAAAAGTAACTTTGGAACAAGGGTCCTATTAATCTGTGTGTGTGTCTACAGTATGCTGTATAATTAAATTCTTTGTCAGCTGGTTGCTTTGTGTCAGTGTCCTGTGACAGGAGGGACATAGAATCAGGAGGTAAAACACAGCACAGAACAGATCAAGGCAACCAATCAAGCTTGGTTTTCTAAAGGCATTTCTGTGATTTGTTTGTTGGTAGTGTAAGCATCCAAGCAAGAGATGGGAACAAGTACTGTCTTAAAAGTATGTTTTTCTGTCTTGTGTATATTCATAAGTGAATTGCTTCTCTTAGAGTAGCCAGGATCACGCATAGGATGCTTTAAATAACATTGAATACAAGTATCAGTAAATACAAAATGCTGATAACCTCTTGTTTGTTGCTAAAGGCTGTAGATGAGATGAATGGAAAAGAGCTCAATGGGAAACAAATCTACGTTGGACGGGCTCAGAAAAAAGTGGAAAGACAGACGGAGCTGAAGCGTAAATTTGAGCAAATGAAGCAGGACAGGATCACCAGATACCAGGTTCACTTTTAATTTGGGAGAAATGATTTCACTTTTGTATTCATGTAGGTCATTTGCTTCCAAAACTACCTTGATTTTTTTTTTTCTTAGGGTGTAAACCTTTACGTGAAAAATCTCGACGATGGAATTGATGATGAACGTCTTCGAAAAGAATTCTCCCCATTTGGTACAATCACTAGTGCAAAGGTAAAGCTTATGGATTGCACTCGTGCTTCCACTGATGAATGGAGAGAGAAAAAAGAGAAATGTGATCGAGTCACTGCTGCTGTTACTATTGTTCTATATTTATGAACACTCGCTTTCTTGATTTTTACATATTTCAGGTTAAACACATCATACGTTTCTTGACATAAACTGTGTACTGATGTTACTGAAGAAAAATTGTATAGTTTAGTGCATTGGTGTGCTCAGTTCTACCTCACTGAGATTTTTGTTTATATTCAGTAAAGAAATAGTTTGTCATTAAATTACATTCCTATTTATAAATCTGTTCAGTAAAACAAACCTGTGGTCTCTCTCATGTAGTAGGCTGAAAATAGGAACTTGGGTAAGTTGAACAGGGACAGATGTAACATTTTCTTGTCTTACTGACAGGTCATGATGGAAGGTGGCCGCAGCAAAGGATTTGGGTTTGTCTGCTTTTCATCACCAGAAGAAGCCACCAAAGCTGTCACAGAGATGAACGGTAGAATTGTGGCTACTAAACCATTATATGTAGCTCTAGCCCAGCGCAAAGAAGAGCGCCAGGCTCATCTCACCAACCAGTATATGCAGAGAATGGCAACTGTAAGAGCAGTCCCTAATCCAGTCATCAACCCCTACCAACCAGCACCTCCTTCAGGTTACTTCATGGCAGCTATCCCACAGGTACGTACAGAGCTGAGTAACTGAATGCTCAGTACTATGTATAACCTTCATTTAGGTTTAAGAGTAATAAAACAATTGGCATTTCTCCATAATTTTAGCACTGTAGTTCCATAGTAGAAAGGTGGCTCGCTGCTCAGCATGCCCTCTGAGGATAGCAGGGTAACGTAATGTTTTTGTGTTTGACAGACTCAGAACCGTGCTGCGTACTATCCTACTAATCAACTTGCTCAACTTGCTAGACCTAGTCCTCGCTGGACTGCTCAGGGTGCCAGACCTCATCGTAAGTCACTTCTTCACTTTTCCAGCTGAGGTGGTCGACTCAGTAAATCTTTACCTTTGAAATTTTAGATACACTTTCATTGAACCATAGTATCGGTCTTTGCTGTGTTTTGTGCTGTTATTTCTGAACTCTTCTCCCCTTCAGTGTTTCAGTGTGTAACGTAGCATCCTTTTCCTATAACACAGCATTCCAAAACATGCCTGGTGCTATCCGCCCGGCAGCTCCCAGACCACCCTTTAGTACCATGAGACCGGCTTCTTCACAAGTACCACGAGTCATGTCAACACAGCGTGTTGGTGAGTTGCACTTAGAAAAACTTCAAGTATGAACCCTCTTTTTAGTTTTGCTGATTCAGAATGTCTCAGAAGCATTCATAAGTTCAGCACCACGTATGTTAGCACTTCTTTAGTGGCTCTTACTAGATTGGTAAGCTGATCTTGCCTTTTGATAGTTGTGTACAATGCTATCCCAGCAAAGACTGAAAATCAGATTTCTGCTGTGGTCCCCATCTCTTTCTTCCTTTAGCATGCATTTTAATAGTCTTGTATGACAGCTCCTGACGTTTCTAAACATTAGGGTGACAATTGTAAGAAGCTGCATGTGAAAATACTGAAAGGATACAGTTTTAGCTGTTACTGTTCTCTAGTGGAACTATCACTTGTCTAGAATCTGCATGTCACTGAATGAACCAGAACTAATTGTGTTGGAGTCTTAACTCCCTGAGAACATCCTGGAGTACTATGTCCAGTTCAGTGGCTCCCCAGTACAAAAAAGATGGGGATCTCCTTAAAAGAGTGCAGCAGAGGGCTACAAAGATGATAAAGGGCATGGAACACCTCCCTTACGAGAAAAGGCTGAGAGACCTGGATCTGTTCAACCTTGAGAAAAGAAGACTCGGAGGGGATCTGATCCATGTATATAAACTAAGGAGTGGGAGGCAAAGGGACGAGACCAGACTCTTCTCAGTAGTGTGTGGTGATAGGATGAGGGGAAATGGCCACAAACTGAAGCCTGGGAAGTTCTGCACAAATGTGTGTGGAAACTTCTTCACAGTGCAGTGGTGGAGCACTGGCACAGGCTGCACAGAGAGGTGGTGGAGTCTCCTCTGGAGATGTTTGATCCTACCTGGATGCCTACCTGTGCAACCTGGGCTAGGGAGCTGCTTTGGCAGGGGGATTGGACTCGATGATCTCTGGAGGTTCCTTCCAACCCCTACAGTTGTCTGATCTGTGATCATAGACAGTATGTTTTGTGGTTGTTTTTTTTTTAGCATCTACTTCATGAAAGTATCTTTTTTTAGGGTTACTGTTGACATCGTGCACTCAGGAAATCAAATGTCCTTTGAGGTTGGAGTGAAATTAAATCAATACCCAACCAAAAGTGAATGTTTTCTCGCTTATCTTTAAATAGCATGTAGGTAAAAGCAACTCATTAGTGAGATGGCTGAAAAGTGACAGCCAGCAAACTTCTAACTTCAAAACCTCAATGTGACAATACTGCTGAGATGAATCTATATGTAATACCTAAATTAGGTGTTCCATTTTGATTGGTTAACTTCTGTGCAGTGCCTGCTAAATTAAAAATTGAGTTGTCCACAAACAGAATTGTTATCTTTTCAGCTAATACATCAACACAAACAATGGGTCCACGTCCTGCAGCAGCAGCTACTGCAGCTACTCCTGCTGTACGCACAGTACCACAGTACAAATACGCTGCAGGTGTTCGCAATCCTCAGCAGCATCTTAATACACAGCCACAGGTTGCTATGCAGCAGGTATGTCACTTTAGGAACTGGTCATGCTTTTGCTGGGTTTTCTGCAGATTAAGGGTGGAGATGTGTATGATTTCCTTTGTTTATCTAGAGTTCAGGCTTTGTGCTATGGCACCAGTAGAACTTTGGGGGTTTTAAGTACATTTCAAGTTCAGCTGGAATGGGATGTGATCCTATGTTACTTTTATATTTTCCAATTTGATACTTTAACCTGAATTTTCCTTGTGATTGCTCCACACTAGAATGGTTGATGCTTATCTCTAGCATCACTCAGACTGAACCAGCTCTGTTTGATTAAATTGACTTGGATGTAATGTATTCCAGGTTTCTGACAGGGTAGGCATTGTTTTATGCTGAGTTGTGTAACATTGGATATTTGAAGCTGAAACTAATTATAAGCTAGAACTTAATCTCTAAATGGTGTAAAATTGATTTGCAGCCTGCTGTCCATGTGCAAGGTCAGGAACCCTTGACTGCTTCCATGTTGGCTTCTGCCCCTCCACAAGAACAAAAGCAGATGTTAGGTATGTACATGGTATCATTATGACTTGTAGCAGAAGTATGCTGAGTATGCTATTACTAACCTTAAAATCCAGAGTAAATGGTTTCCAGGCTGGAACAGAGAGAGTTGTGTTGCTCTTTTTCCTTGAACCTAGGCTATGATGAGATTTCTCACTCCAGACAACTTTTTCCTCTCTAGGTGAACGTCTATTTCCTCTTATTCAAAGCATGCACCCTACTCTGGCGGGTAAGATCACTGGTATGTTGTTGGAGATTGACAACTCTGAACTCCTTCACATGCTCGAGTCTCCTGAGTCTCTTCGTTCGAAGGTAGGAGGACTTTTGCCTGGGGATTTTCATGCTGGTTTACAGCTGTTTATGCAGACACGGTGGAGTAGGTGAACTGCAACAGTGGCCCAGGGTGTGAACTTAGAATACCTTCTTTTGGTGGGTGGCAAGTCATTTATGCTTGCATGAACTGAGACTGTAACATTATCATTTTCTTCTTGATGATACAGGTATTGTTTGTATATATAATTCAAACCAGTTTAACTTCAACAGAAATAAGCTTCCCTTTATTAATTTATTTTTTTTTACTTACCAGGTTGATGAAGCTGTAGCCGTACTACAAGCCCACCAAGCTAAAGAAGCTGCTCAGAAGGCAGTTAATAACCCTACTGGGGTTCCAAGTGTTTAATAAGTAAGTTTTCTGAGTAATGTAGCACTGTAGGTCAACAAGGACAGTAGTCCTTAGTCCATGGCAGTGAGCTTCCAGGCAGTCTGTCATTTACAGCCACAGAAAGCAGCAACTGTGGTTGCAGTTGTAGACTAGTTCTGTGCTCCACACTGTTGTCCAGTTCAGCAACTCTTAGCAAGTGTTACTGGCACTTCATCTTGTATGTTTAGCAATAATGGGAGCATTGTTTCTAACAGCATATTTAGCTGGTGCATGCCTGCAAAAATGAGCAGTTCTGTCAGGCACTACTATTTGTACTGTTGTTCCGCAAGAAATTGAGCAAATTGTGGAAGTAAGCTTAAAATGGTGCTTATCCCTATTTTCCTTACATATGGAATAGCATATTTACACCATAATTTATTAACGTATGCTAAAATTTAAATTCCAGTAATTAAAAACTAAATTACAAACTTTCTTGATTATACACTTCAGTCAATTTAGCTTTAATGTTAGTTAAAATGTTATCTTGGTTATCTTCCAAGAGATTAGTATCTTAATTTTGTGTGGCAGGAAGAGGCTAAAGGTGCTATCCGCAAAGTTTCAAAAGGGGAAAAACGTCATGGAGTTGAGGATGGCACAGGAGTCTGTGCCCCTTCCAGTCCTGCTGGGCTTTGTGTGCATGTGAGCTTTTCACATTTGTAGCTAGTGGTTGGAGAGACCTGCTTTTAAATTTGATTACGTAGCCTTCGTTTTTCTTGTTCTTCTCCTTTCTGGAGGCATGAGATGGCCTTCTGGAGGCAGAATGAGTCGTGCTTTTCCTATGGTTTTTTTTCTTTTTTGCTAGTGATACTCTCACACTGGAGATAATAAGTGCTGAGTAGTTGTCCTTAGTTCAGTACAGATGTTACTGCTTATGGTCCATCATATTTTAGTGGTTGGAATTTGAAAATACTGCTAACTAATTGTTAGAACTTTTGGTATGCTGACCTTAGAGATCAAATTGTCAGAGTAACAAAGGATTGTGCCTAGTCCAAGGCCAGGCTGTGCAGCATACTGTTCTGTTTAAGACTGTTTTATTTTAACCAATCATCACAGATTTGAAATACCTTACTTCAGTATCTCTAAAACGTGGGGCACCTACCTCTATGATGCACTGCTTGTAAAGAACTCTGGTGTCACTTATACTATGAAAACCCATAGTATTTTCAGGTGTGCAGTTGCAGAAAGCATGTCAGAAGGGAAGGGGCTGCTTTGATTTCAAAAGCTAACAGCACTGTTCTTGTTTACAGAAGGATCCGGGAACTACAATCTAGAACTTCGCTTCACCGAAGAAAAAAAAAAATTAAACATGGAAAAACTATTAAATATTGAGAAAAACATTGCAAAATATAAAATGAATAAAAAAAGGAAAGGAAACTTTGAAGCTAACGTACAGAGCGATGCCGGGGCTAGTAAAACAAATGCTAGTCCTAGATTACTTATTGATTTAAAATTAAAAAAAAATAGTAAAATAAAAAATACAAATTAATGTTTTATAAACCCGGGGGAAAAGAATTTTCAGCACAGTACAAAAATTTAAAGCATTCCTTTCTTTAATTTTGTAATTCTTTACTGTGGAAAAGCTCAGAATATCACCACTGTTTTAGTTGACAGTGGGAATTGATAGCTGAGCAAAGAAACGTAATTTGGATTATAAAATTCTTGGTTTAATAAAAATTCCTTAAACACTGATTTAATTGTCGTGGTTTTTTGTATGTTGTGCTTCTGATAAGGACTTCCAGAATACCAAGTTAGAGTCCAACTTTTTTGTAGCAGTTTCTAGACAGTGTTCTCTGCCACGTAGCCACCTGTTATTGAAGACAGAAGCTTAGGCATTAAACAGAAAGAATGGCTAGATCTGCATCTGGGTTTTAAAATGGGGAGATGGAGAAAATAGGCAAAGAGTTGTCCCAGCTTTGTACCAGGCATTTTTGTGGGTCAAGTAGTAGAATCTGTAGCAGCCTGAAGTACTGTGTAATGTTTGTGATGGAAGAAAACAGGGAATGAGGCAGTTCTGCAGGGGTTTTCAGGAAGGCTTAAGGAAATGAAACAGATTATTTTTTTTTGTCGTACTGTAGGTTTTCTTGTCCTACTCCTGATTACTTTCTCATTGTATGTCAGAAAATGTCTTATTTTGATAAGTATTCTTTTGTCTTAGAGATGGTGTTAGTACCTCTATCAGCGTATCTCTAGAGTACTACCACCTTTAGACAATTCATCATACAGAAAAATCCATTTATTCAGTGGAGGTAGAGCCTTGTTCCTTCGGGTTAAAGGCAGTGTAACTGGCAGTTACTTCTTTCTGCCACATTCCCTCATAGCCTGTGTCAGAGGCTTACACTGATCCTCTACAGCCTGTGACTACTCAGTAGTAAGCTGATTTTCTGAATCCTCTGGTATTTCACTCCTTCCCCATCTTTCATTCCCTAACCACAGCAAACACTTGAGAATTCAACAGTGGCCAAAAGCCTGCTCTTGAAATGAATGGTAGTTTGAGTGTATGAATGGTACCATATTCACCATCAGCTTTCCCAGAATGTGTCTTTATGTGCAACTCAAGGTTTGGTGCAGAGGTAGTTTGGATGCATGCATTCTGCCCTACAGAAGTCCAGAAAATGGGATTTTACTGGGAGCTGGGCAAGGAGAAGGTGGAAGTCAACAAGTTCATGCATCAGATTTGTTGGAGATGCATGTTTACACTGGTTGTTGTCTGTCCTTGAGTAAATAAATGAGACCTTCAGTTCTACTTAAAGGCACTTCCTTCTAGGGAGCATTATTAATGATTGCTGTGGGCAACAGGATGTTGAAAGGCAGAGGCACTTACCGTTTTGGGTTAGGATTCCTGGCAGAATGGCATCCTGAATTCTGCATCTAATAGATGTTTCTGCTTGCCGTAACTGGAAGAAGGAAGTTGTTCTCAGTTGGTCAAGGAGTCGTTGTCCAAACTGATACTGTCCTTAGGACCACAATTCACTAAACTCTCATTGGTACAAATTGCAGGCATGGGGCAAGGCTTATTATCACCTGGCCACAATACTTGGCATTAAATAGGAAGATCCATTTCTGTGATTGATATTTCCATTGGCATTGTTCCACTAAATCTAGGGATGTTTTCACTTCCTGCTGCTGTAGTTTAAACCTTGCTACTGCATGAGTGAACTCTGGCAGCTCCACGTGCCTAGAGTGGGCCTTTGAGAGGCAGTTTGAGGTTAGAAATGCCATGTCAATGGGCAGTGCTGGGTTGAACTGCTGAAGTCAAAAGATCTCAATTCTTATCTTAGTTTCCTTTTTATGATACCAGTTGACACTGAGTTAAACTGGCCAGTTTCCCTTGCCTCCCCATTTTCAATCAATTTATCCTTTCCTTCTGAAGGGGAATGCCATATCTTAAGTCCTATTATGTCAATTAGTCAGCTGCTTTATCAGCACCATGGTGAGTGATATGCATTGCACCTTTGCACTGAAAAGCCATAGAAAAGCTACAAATTCTGGGTCAGAAATGCTGCAGATGTTTGACCAACTCTCAAGACCATCAAGCCAACTTAAAAAGAATCTGCAACATCAGTGCTGGCAAAAGGAGTCCGTATATACTGGGCCTGTGTTCATGACAAGACTTGAAGCCTCAAAGGGGAATCTTTATACGTTACTCCCTTGGGGACCAATTTGCATTTGGGAGCCTGTTTCTTCTGAGCCATGACTGTATCTTGCTTGCTGCCTTCCTTCTCTACAGATTTTTCCCAACAGAGAGAAGAATATATATAAAGAAAGCAAAAAACAAAGCCACAACCAAGATGTGATTCCCCCACGAGGCAGGCAGGGACTTCAGCACAGCAGCAGCCTACCTGCCATCACTTAGGCAACTGTGGGTCTATACAGTAAAACTACTTCAGTGAAGGAAAGCTTTTAGTCCCCCTTACCTTCTGTAGGATGTGGTTAATAATGACAGATATTAGCTGGCAGCGTTACAGTTCCTTAGGATACAACAGTTGAATACAAATTTGAAATGAATGCTTTTGGCAGCACTAAGACCACAAGGTGCATATGTAGGTGCAGTGCCCTTTGAAGTAGCTGGGCAACAAGAACAAAAAGGAATATTTTCCAAAAATGAAATAATTTGAAGCATTTCTCAGCTTTCTCACTGGTTGAATTAAGATTGAATGTAATTGTTAAAGAAAAAAAAAACCTAAGAGCTGAGCCAGCATAATGGGTCAGTTGCATGTTACATGCTCAAAGCAGTATGTCTCTGCCAGAGTCTCCTGCTCCCCATGTGATCTGCACAAGAAACATCCCCAACCAAGTGGCGTTCCAGCTGGCTGTTGCTGCCCAGAGATGCTCTTTTGATAGCTCTGAGCAACCTTTAAAGTATTCCACGTGCTATCTGAGCACTCAGAAATCAAAAATGCTGCCCTGGGCAGGTTTGTTGTGTCACACTGCATCAGCAAGGACCTTGGGTTGCACATGGCCCAGGTTAAGCCTGAAGTCAGTAGATGAGATAAAACACAATACAGTATCAAAAGTGGGCCTTGCCTGGGAGGGGAAAGAAAGCTGTTCTGGAGGGTGCCCCACCTCCAGGCCCAGCAGTGGCTGTGGCACTGGGAGCTGCAGAGCTGGCTCATCAGAAGGTGTTGCGTGGGTACTTCAGAAGTTGTCAGACTGGTTGTGTTTGGCTGTAGAGATGAGGGAGGAAAACAAGTCCTCAAACATGTTGTGTAATGTTATTATACCCTTTCTTGCTTTTTTTTTTTTTTTTTTTCCCTAGAATTGCCACATTTTGTTCTGCTTTGAGAAAAATATGTACAAACCTTGTTCCACTGAGAATGGGTTTTCCTCGGGTCGTGGTATGAGTCACAGCCTTTCCAAAAGACATTGTTGCCTCTTGCAAAGAGCCTTGTGGTGAGGTCATCTCAGCAGCAGTTTGTTAGTAGGAATAAGATTTCATTTGCTTTATATCTGTATTGATTGACTGACCTGTGTCTCCAGAAGCACAGCTGGGGTACATCCACAGACAGCAACTGGTGAGCCTGGCTGAGCAGCCTTAACTCATCTCCATAACCCTATGTTAGGGCCTGGCTTGATAAACACTTATGCTGGCACTGGGTTTGATGGATGCTTTTCTCTTTCCAGACCCCTTTCCTCCCAGCTGCATCCATGGGACCTCCTGGCAGCAGAGCAGTGGGGATCAGTCTGTCTCCCCAAGAACCACTGCCTGTGAGTGGTTGTGCAGGCATGGAGGAAGGCATAGGGCTGGCTGCAGGGCTGCTGCTGGAAGCTGTGTGCGCTGGAGTGTGCTTGCCTGGCTCTGTTTCTTTTCCCCATGGGAGCTCTTACAGTAGTATTTCGTTTTGGTTCACGGAGCATTATGGATAACGTTTTCCAGTACGCCAATTTTTCCCTTGCTTCTTTAAGGCTTACTGCTTTTCGTTTGAGGTTCTCCCTTTGCTGATGCTTGGCAAAATCTCCCCCTTCTCTGCATCTCCTGTGCTGATGGTTTACCTCGTGTTGGACTTCACAACTCATTGGCAGGTTGTCTTTCCAAATTTCTTCGTTCCTGCTGCTGGTAGCTGTCGTAGTCAGTCTTGAGGCTTAGAGGTACGTTTCTGTCCCTAAATCATCCTCCCTGTCACTGTGTGAGGTTGCTCGTTTATAGCTGTGTCCTGTTCTGCTCATTTTGGTTGAAATGCTCAGTTAAGGTGGAACAGTATTCAGGTACAGGAAACCTTACACTGCAGGATACACACTCTGGGCAGTTCCCACCACAAGGCTTCATGGGAGCAACAGTTCTGTGATGGATGCAGATAAGCTTTCCTTATGGACAGATATCTGTATACTTATACTGACACTATTTCCCGAACGCTTCTCTGAAGAGTTTGCCCCTGTGTGTGCTGCTCTACTTATGCCTCTCATCTTCAGTGTGGCAATTTCTGAAGCACTGCTATTCCACTCCCAGAAGTTCCTCTCCTCAAGTGATGCAAAATCAGAATACATTTTTTCTCCCTGATGCAGTGTCTTACCCGTCCCATTTTTCTCCTCCTCTCTCACTTTATGTACTGTGAGTGCTTCTATCCAGCTTTCCCAAGCTCTGCTCCTTGCTGTCTCCCAGTGCAGTTTTCCTTTACCAAAGGACTGCCAGAAGGGAGCAACTGTTCAGATGCCAACAGAGAAGAGCAGAGTACGCAAGGCTTTGGATACACACTACATGTAGAGGTGCATGTGTACACACTCTGGGCCACGCTCCCTTACCCCAGGTCCTTTACTGTCAAAAGCCAGGCACAGCCCTAAGCTGAGTACCCATGGCAAACAGCAGATAGGGAGGTGTGAATGAGCTGGAAAGATATCCCCAAAGAGATCCAGCTTAGGAGGGCAGGTTTAGGCTATGCAGGCAGAAATGCTGAGGAGAGCAGAACATTGCAGTGGGTTGTCAGGAAGCTTCAGTTTGAGGATTATCTCCCCCCGCCTTGTGTGGGAGCTGGGGCCTTGCCTTGTGTAGGGCTGGCTCTGCCTTCCCTACTCTGGCCTCTTGTTTTAGGAGCTAGAGCATCCAACCGTAGGAAAAACAGGTTTATTTCCCTCTGTGTGAATGTTTATTAAATATTAGTGTTAATATTAAATATTAGTGGTAGGAGGGCCAGCAGGAGAGCCAGGCTGCCTTTGCCAGAACAGGTAGCCATCCGTGCTGAGCCAAGGCCTGTGCAACCATCCTCTGCAAGTGGCTGGGATGTGTTCAACAGAACTGACAGTGCTGGGCAGGTGCATGGTGTATCATCTTTTTTTTTTTTTTAATTTTTATTATGAATTAATTTANCTGGGGCCTTGCCTTGTGTAGGGCTGGCTCTGCCTTCCCTACTCTGGCCTCTTGTTTTAGGAGCTAGAGCATCCAACCGTAGGAAAAACAGGTTTATTTCCCTCTGTGTGAATGTTTATTAAATATTAGTGTTAATATTAAATATTAGTGGTAGGAGGGCCAGCAGGAGAGCCAGGCTGCCTTTGCCAGAACAGGTAGCCATCCGTGCTGAGCCAAGGCCTGTGCAACCATCCTCTGCAAGTGGCTGGGATGTGTTCAACAGAACTGACAGTGCTGGGCAGGTGCATGGTGTATCATCTTTTTTTTTTTTTTAATTATTATTATGAATTAATTTAATAACTGAAAAGGCCAAGCCCAGAGCCCTGTTCGCTCTGTATATAATCTACATGCCATAGTTCTACAGTTACAGTTTTATTTAAAGGTGCTCTGTCTGATGTTGGCATCAGCACATCGTAATGGAGCATGGTCCTGGGTGAAATAGCTCATCCAGGCAGGATGCAACACAAAAAGTAAACCTGTGGAATCAGGCTAAGCAGGAGGCGATAAGGCATAGTTGTCCCAAATTAAAAATTTTGGATGTCAGAGGGAAGTTCTTTCCAGAGGGAGTGGTGAGGTGCTGGAACAGGCTGCCCAGAGAAGTTGTGGATGCTCCGTCCCTCGAGATGTTAAAGTTGAATGGGACCCTGGGCAACCTGCTCTAGTACCACCAGTTGGTGGCCCTGCCTATAGCAAGGGGGCTGGAACTTGATGATCCCAGGGGTCCCTTCCAACTAAAGCCATTCTATTCTGTGATTAATTCTAAATGAAAAACTGATGAAGCTTCCTTCTGAGGATGGGAATTATTTATTGCAAAAAGGTGAAAGAGAAACTGCACCAACTATAGCGTGTGTCTTTATCCCGCTTTCGGGGGAGCTCAGCTCTGGAAGCTAATGACTGTTTCCAGCTGAGTTCACTGCATTTGTTGTTTTATAATGTGCACATTGGGAAAGTAAACACAGCTCATACTTGTCTTGAGATAATTCGCTTGAACAAAGTTCTAAAAACTCAGAATAGGTTATTCACCTACAGTATTGTCAGAGTAAAATCCAACATCCTGAAGAGTTTAGTGTGATTTGTCTTGAAAAATACAATAAACAGAATCATGCTTGGTACAAATTTGCTAGCCACCTTAAAACCACAGACTAGGCAATATCATTGCAGAGACTTTATACTTCCAAGTGACTGGCTGCTGCCCAAACCTGTATTAGAACGGTCTTATCTTAGAGTAAGATAATTAGTTGAGGTTTTGTAGTCACAGAATCACAGAACTGTAGGGGTTGGAAGGGACCTCCAGAGATCATGGAGTCCACCCCCCTGCCAAAGCAGCTCCCTAGCCCAGGTTGCACAGGTAGGCGTCCAGGCGGGGCTGGAACGTCTCCAGAGAAGGAGACTCCACCACCTCTCTGTGCAGCCTGTGCCAGTGCTCCGTCACTGCACTGTGAAGAAGTTCCCACACACATTTGTGCAGAACTTCCTATGCTCCATTTTATGGTCATTTCCCCTTGTTCTGTCCCCACAGACTGCTGGAAAGAGGTTTGCCATGTCCCTTCGATTCCCACACTTAAGATTATAAGCATTAATAAGATCCCTTCTGAGTCTTCTTTTCTCAAGGCTGAACAGACCCAGGTTGCCCAACCTTTCCTCATAGAGGAGATGCTCCAGGCCCTTTATGATCTTTGTGGCCCTCTGCTGGACTCTTTCCAGGAGATCCCTGTCTTAAATCCCTGTCTTAGTCCTTTCAGGCCTCTGTATAAATGAGGTGGGGTTTGTGCAGAGACATTATACTCATATTAACCAGCTAATGTAGCTAAAGGAAGAGTCAAACTTTCACAGTTCCTGAAAGATTCCACTTTTTCGTTTTGTTTTTGTTGCTTGACAATATTACATTAATGATAAAACATGCTACCTCTCACTGACAAAATAGTAAAAAGCCTCTGTGGTAGCACAGCTCAAGGTCAGAAGTCGACAACTTTGTAAGTTTTTCATCTGCAGTGCTCTGCTAAAGAAAACCTGTATGAACTTACCAGGAAGAGAAGACATCTGTAGCCATGTTGTCCTTGCCCATGAGGTCCATTAGACCTAGTGGATGAGGTTAGTACAATGCTGCTTTTCTGACCTGAAGTGGGGAACTCCAAAGTAATAAGAGCGAAACTAAGAACCCATCAGCAGAGGCTGCGTTGGGTTTGTCTTGTGGTGTCCACCCAGGCAAAGACCATAGCTTTGCCTCTGCTGTGGGCCCTGAGGGCCACCAGGGAGGTGCCATGTGGGTATCTGCACTAACTCAGCATATCTCTTTGTCAAAACAGGACATCAAAAGCTTCATGGAAACTGTGAACACTTCTTCATTGATGCAGAATGTCCCTTTGGCTGTTTTGCAGCTGAAGCAGCTTTTTTGGGAGTGCCTGCTTTCCCCCCAAGTTTTAACTGGCAATGACCAAGTCAATGACAGTTGAGAGGTGGGCTCGGCTGAAGTAGTAACTGCAGAACAGTAAACCTGACTGTAACAACCAGACCAAGGTTTAAGCTTTGGAGGATGTTTCCACAGCTGGTGCTGTTGGCTGCTTTACATCTTACCCTATAATGAGCAAGGACATGCTTAAAAAAGGCTGGAGATGAGTGTTATAACCCCGTCCTGATTCATGATTCATTGGCTCCAGAACAGCAGCACATCATACTTCTCTTATTTCTGAACTGACTGCCTTCATGCAGCTGTCCCAAATACAAGGGAGCAATTTTACACTTAGCTCAAGCCAACTTGTTCTCCCAGTGGCAGCCCATGGTCTGGCTCTCTTCTCTTTTGGATTAGCAGTGTGAGCCTGCTGCTTTGCAGCCACCAGAACTGGCACGGGCTCTGGTGTGATAACTCGTGGCTGCTGGCAGGAAAAAGAGGGAAGCCAAGAGAAGACAGGCACTTGGCCTGATGGAAATGTAATGTAGAACGGGACTATGAGGAAACTTCTTCCCTTCCAGAGCTTCCAGACAGAGCCGTGAGAATTGAAAATTGCAACAAGATAAGAGTTTGCAGGTGTAGTGAGTTGAGTTGCATTGCAGGGATCATGCAGACCTGGGTTATATCTCATGAATTTCACAGAAGCCAAGACATAAATAACTATTTTGACTGAATGCTTCCCTGACACAGTTCCCCCCAGAAAAGTGTGGCGGTGGGGTTAGTGGCTTTATAGTCCTTGGCATCAAAGAGTTTGTGCCACAAAACAAACTCAAGACTTATCTTTAAAATCTTATTAAGTGAAGAAGTGATTCTGCTTTTTTTTTTTTTTTTCCTTTCCTTGTGTAAATCTCACACTGTTGATTGCTTCACAGTGATTTGACAATGGACTAGTAGAGCTAGCTGTGCAGAAACCAAAGGGCGAGTAAGGTAGCATAGAAGGTTTAAGCAGTAGCCATATCATTCACATCTCATTTTTCCAGACAGCTGGCCACATTTATCCTCTTTTGGCAAAGTTTGGTTTCCGCTTTTTCCCCTTTAACTCATGTTTTTCAGTTACTTTGGATACAAACATTACAAACAAGATGTCTTCATACAGCTTTTCTGAAAGCTACAGCAGGTATGTTTTGAGGTTTTCAACCAAATAATCTCTTACATGGAAGAGCTGAAAAGTTATCTACCTCGTGAGTTAAAGGCTTCCTTGGCTATCTTCCTTTCCTTGTGTACTTAGCATATCTGTGTTACTTGTAAAGCAGTGACTTCTGATGGCGGGGTGCTCTCTGTGAAGCCTAGGTGGCAATAATAATCACTATTGTTTTGTCCGTGTACAAACTTATTTCTCACGTGGAAAAAAAAAACTGTTTGCTTTATTTTCATGTCCTGTGGCATATCTGATAGATCTTTTGCCTCTAAACAGTTCCCAGAAAAGTCTTTGTGAGAGCTCAATAGAAGGATTACATCCACTCTTGGATTTTGCAACTGTAAATGCTTTTTGGTTGTGTCAGTGTTTTGTCCCGATAAGTGTACTGATGACTGCTGCGAAAATGTCAGCTTCTCTTATCTTGTAACTGTAGTGATGGGCACAGTCTGGCATGTGTTTGGGTTGTTGCAGCCCGGATGGCTTTTGAAATCCACTTTAATTTGACCCATGACATGTATGTTTCTTTAGCAGGGATGGGGAGCTGGAAGAAAAGATTAGGAGAAGGGGAGAAGAGAGAATAACCACCGAATTCTGAGGGCATGTATACTGCCTCCTGTAATCCCAACTTTGCTATAAACATAAAATCAGAATACAAAGTAGTGACTCCTGAATGACCTTTAAATGTATTTATTTGATTTTGCAAATGGTGGGAAGCTCTGCCTGGGCTACCTGGACTCAGTCTCGAGCCAGACAGGTCATGAATTCAGCTAGCAAGGTGTGGAGCAGCAAGCAACGAGCCTACAAAGAAATAGGATATTTGTCTTCTGCTCTGTCCTAGCTTAGCGTGGCTCCTGGATTTTCTGTTGGCTTGAAGCCCAGCTAGCTCTTACTGTGCCCGACCACTGCAAGCTGCCATGGCTGTTCCCTTCTCTCATCTCCATCCACTGTTGCAGTTTTTTGAGTTGCTCTGGAAGGAGAGAAAGTTTTGAAGGACCAGATAACAGTTTTGTTACTCAAGACCTCATCACTTGCTATGAGTGAGGTGCAGAAGGAGACTTCAGGAAGGCCATAGAAAATGCTGTAAAGAAATAGTCCTAACAAATTCTAAAAAGACTTTTTCCTGTATACCTGGTAAACAAACTGTATCTTTTTATTTACGGTCCCTTCAGTTCAGATGTACCGAAGTGCTCAATACAGTAGATGAAAAGCCTCTTTCTGAGTAAGGATTTCTTTAATGAGAAGAACTCTCTTCAGTTCTGATTCAGTGCTTGTTGCAGCCTGAAAGGTATCTCCCAGCAATTACCGTTGAGTCTTAATTGGTCTTGATTAAACTGATAACAAGTCTGCTAAAGAAAGTGCAGGAATGCTTGCAGTTTTCCCTCAAACACCTCAAATTGAGTTTTCTGACAAAGATCTGGCAGGAAACAAGTTTTGAAAATGTACATTTGCAGAGTTCAAAGATGCTTTTTTGGCATGACAGTGTTGTGGATTTCTTTTTACGTACCGTCAGAAATAATGTTGTATATTTAGGTGTATTTTCTCACTGCAGGCCTTTTTGGTAAAGAGAGGTGACTCTTGCTAAGTACAAGGGCAGTACTCACTTGATTTACAGTTAGGTGTGTGTTATTAAAGGAAGCAATGACTGTGGTGCCAAAGCACTCAGTTATTTTGCACAGTTCAAGGCAGGCAGTGCATTATACCCTAAAGGTTAGTGTGAGCTCAGCATGATCTCAAGACGTAAAATTAACTGAAATTTCTGTCCAACTGTACAGTGGATTTTCAAACACATTTAAGCTTCCTGCTTGGCAAAGACAGTAATTCTCCAGCTTTTTCACTTTACAACTTCAGCTTATAATGTTTGCGCCTGCACAAATTTCTGCTTCCTAATAAAAACAGCAGAAGTGCTTTGTGTCTTGGCTCATTATGGCGAAGAGCAAACTCCTAAGAGAGATCAAATAGCTGTGTGGAAGACAGAGTGCATCCACTGTCATTAACTGAGCACACTGCCTCTTATTGGTGCAGCAGATGATTGAATAAGTATTCATTTTGTCTATTAAGGAATCTCACTCAAGGAACTGGCTTCATTGTGTGTGTTCCAGGATCCACTGGTATATTAAGCAGGTTGTAAAACGTTTTATGGCAGAGCAATAACATTTCTCTAACAGGTTTGAAAGGCACGGAGTGAGGTTCATCCTTAAAGCACCTCCGTGCTGTTCCTTTTTTTCTCTACTACTGAGAAATGTGGGCAGCACTTATTGTCCTACCCATTCCTGAGGGGTGAAAGCATAATTAGGGTTTCAGTGTTACAGCTACACAGTGTCAAAGCCAGGCGTCTCCCTCACACTTGCTGTTTGCTACAATGCAAGAGGGATGGTTAATGAATGATTCCATAATAAAGCATCACTGACATGACGCAAGAGCGTGCTCCCTTCCTATCAGTGACATGGGCTGGCTCTGATGCCACAGTCCTACTTGAAACAAGTCAGTGCACGCCTGTATTAGGAACTGCCAGGTGATGTGGGATGAGCAGCAGGGAGAGCACGCTTCTGCCACCATAGCTATTCATTGGTACTCATGCATACCGCTGTTCAGATCTGTCACATCAAACCAGCACAGACTTTATAACTGGAGACCTTGGTTTTGATAGAATAAGAAGAGAAACCAGATGTGAATGGGATTGCTAGACTACTTCTTATTTAAAAATTGTATTGCTTTTTTCACTTTCTCTGTTCTCTCCAGTAGTGAGACTGAGTTGTCCTGTCTATCTGCTAGGGCTTGTGGATGCTTTCTTCTTTGCCCAGCACTACCTTTGCTTGTTGCATAGGTCCTCACAGCTCACTCCTCATGGTAGCTGTGCTCTGGCTATCTCCCAGCAACCTGATCTCCTGTGGGGCACCATCAGGGGACAGAAGGCACCTGATGCTCGTGGAAGCTGCTTGACACAATGGATGCTTTGCTGGAAACAAACGTGGCTGAAATATTTACCTGTAGCCCAGTTGAAAACCAGACTCATAACCTGCCCCTCTTCCCCTCTCCCAAGCTCTGCAAGCTTGGCCAGTGAACAATACAGACTCACTAGGTACACCACTGCCTCCAGTCCCTAATGATGAGTGGCACAGGTCTGACAGGCAGCCAGTAACATTAACAGGGTGAGATCTTTGTGGCTGTGTTGCCTCCTGCTTTTTTCATTGGGAGAGGGTGGTATGAGCAGGTATGTACATCCCCATCAGCCTGATTGTAATGCAGATCATCCTTGAATATTATCTGAGATCACACTCAGTCTCTGTACTGGACAAACAAGGACTAATGTGACATCTTTGGGATGTGGCTGTGAGGGCCACCAGCTGTTACACATGTATAGATAAAAGTGAGCCATCCTTCCTTTCAGCATCAGAGTTTTGGAGCCAGTAATCTAGGAGACCGTCCTCTCCCAGTCTGTGCTGCTGGTAAGCAGCAGCCTGTAGCATGAACAAAAGCATTCAGGTGCTGCCAAAAAGACAGATGGAAAGTTTCTGAGTGCTTGAGCAAATACGGCCAAGCAATGGCTGATAACAGACAAAGCAGCACTCATATGCGGTCCTCTATCAAAGACTCAGGTGAAAGGCATTCCTCCTTCCTGGAGAAAGCATGGGGTTATGCACCTGGGGGACATGCAGGGTATGTGCTGTTGAGAATGAAGGTAACACAGAAATCTGCAAGGAGTCAAAGCTGTTTGGGTCACAGACTGCCTTTTCTTGGATGGATCCCCTGCTTCAGGCCATGCAGCTTTTGTTTCCCTGTGCAATTGCAGCACACTTATGTTTGTCCTCCACTGGAAAATGCACAGGTGCAGCATGTTCCTCTGTACTCATTTGCAGCAACTCACATATGTTTGGGTATGTGCACAAGTGGAAGTTGGGCTGAGTATCTTCGCTCTCAGCACTACTCAAAAAGCGCATTTCTTACTAATCAAACCAGGCTGCATTCTTACTTCGGAGCTTCAAACCTGGATTTCATGGGGGAAGTTCCTGTGCTTTCCAGCTTCTGTTGTATGCTGGGGTAGGGATATTTCTAGTATCAGAAGTTCTAAAGAGTTTTAATTCAGATACATTTTTGTTTCAGGGTTAAGGTTCAGTTCAGTCCCCTAACCTGCTGTTCCTTTCTAAGTTGTTGCAATAAGGAGCCTTCGTGCTTGCCCTGTCTCCTGTTATGGACCATGATTCTTAGCTGAGCAACAAACCCTGAGACCCTGCAGAGGGTTCGGCCTAATGCTGACTTCTGTTAAAACAGAATCGTCTCACGTTAAGCTTTCTAATGAGAAAATGAGGAGGAAAAATATTGGGTTTCATGTATTTGTTTGCTTTTTTCCCCTGGGTAAATTATAAAATTGGCTTTTTTTTTTTTTTTTTTGCAAAGGTTTTTTTCCCCTCTAAACCAGTGAAAGCCCCTGACCAGCTCCGTGTTGTTCTGTATTACTCTAGGGACAGAACTGTGCTTCTGCTGCTGGGGATGGCACATGGGGGATATGCAGCACTTCCAGATTTCTCAGGAGATTTTATCCCAGAGCTGGCAGCAGTAAGGGAAGCTTCAAATAAACAGCATAAAGCAGTGCAAGAAAGTGTGAAATTCTCACTACATGGCATGTTGTGAGAATCTCATCTCACTACATGCTCCTGAATTTCTGGACCTGAGTGTAGGAAATGTGAGTATTGCTCCTGGATATGTACTGTTGCCAAAATACAATTTGTATTTTTTTTAGATATTGGTGTCTGGTTTTAGTAGATGGGAACAATACTGCTTTTTCTAAAATAGTCTGCAAGGAGATCTCAACCTTTGTGATTCATTGCTGCAGATTTCTTACAAAAGTATTTTTCTGACCCGTTTGGAATGGTTTTATCATCCATGTGCTCTCACTGAGTGGACTGTCACTGTCACTGATAAGCACTCTGCCCTTTGTATGTGTATTACACTTATTCTGGATTCTAATGTTGTTTTAAGGACATACCTATATTTGTCTGTCTTCATTTAATACTATCTTCTCCTCCCTTACAGATTGCATTCTTTCCTCCTTTTGTTTTTTCTGTAAGTGATTTTCTGGCCTTAACAATGCTTAGCTGATAATGGGCTATGCAAAAATATTAATAACACCAAACAGTGTGTGCAGTCACTGGTATGGGCAGTTTTGTCTTCTGTGATGAAAGCATGTGATAAAGGCAGAGAAGATCCCCAGACCCAGCAGTTAAAAATAATTCTTATTTTTGGTTTGCTGTGTAATAGCTATGTTAAGAGAATATTACCAAAAGCTGGGACAAATTCCCTACTTTCTTATATCTAAGGTCATGAAATGAATGCATCCATAGCTCAGCATGGAGTCAGATATGACAAATTAAAGCAGTTTTAAAAGATGACCGTGGGAACCACTACTGTGTTTAACGGAGTGATACATAATGAGACTGTTCTGCACAGGACTGAGATTTTCTTTTCTCGAATAAATCATTTACCGTAGCTCCTCATGGTAATCTCCCTACTGACGTGGTGCATGATGTTCTTGGAGAGCTCCAACAGTTCAGAAATAACTGAGGGTTTGGATAGTGCCCTTCTGCATTTTACCACTGTGGGGCAGAGAGGTGACAACTGGGGTGTGTGGTGTAAGGTGGGAGTGGGAAAGGCTGACAGAATGACATTTGTCACTCCTGTGCCTGTGATCCAGAGCTGCTGCAGTGGACAAGGCAGCCTGTACCCAGGCTGTGACAGCTGTAGGAACAGGGGTGAGGGTGCGGTGGTAGATGCCTTAAGTCTCCTGTGTCCTTTCCAAATGGAAGTTTCAACATTAGCAGCCAGACTCGCACCCAGAAACGCGCACTACAGTGCATGAACCTTTGCACTTGCCCTCACCCTCGGCACTGCCAAATCCTTGGCAGCAAAGGAAATGAGTGCTTGGGCGACAGTGATCTCTTCAGCCTTCTCTGGGCTCTGAATTATCCCTTGGCAGCAAAGCTGCTGCTCAAAACACATGACCAGGTGCTTGCAAGAGGTACAAAATGCTTGAGGAAGGCCTGTATGATGCAAGTGTGTGGTAAGGACCTGAATAAAACAGTTCAGTCAGAAGGGACCTTCAAAGATCATGAAGATCCTGGAGAGGAGAAGGCTCCAAGGAGATCATGCAGCAACTTTCCAGGACCTGAAGGGGGCCAACAGGAAAGCTGGGTAGGGGCTTCTTATAAGGGTGTGCAGAGACAGGACAAAAGTGTAAAATGTTACGCATTGAGAGGAATAAAGAACACTTTGTTTTCCCTCAAGATTTTCCTTCCCTTACTAAAGACAGATTTTCCATGGATTTTCCTAGCACACAGTATTTCACGTAGCTGCATACACATCTATTTACATGCATTAAAAAAGAAGAAAACTCAGTACATTAACCTGTGACCTGCCTTAAGTCTTCCCAAGGACCCACTCAGGTTTAATATACATCCCCAAACTAATTTCCGTCTTATCCAGGAGACAGGTCTGTTCTTTCCTCTTAAAGAAATGTTGCTTTGTTTTTGTGGTGTTACTAACAGGGTAATTTCTTGTGCTCGCCTGAGAAATTAACTACTCTCCTCAAACAGGCAAATGCCTTTGGTGCACATATTTTGGTATGAAACATTTCACATGTGAAACAAATGTATATGAAACAAATACGGGACGCAGATGTCAGGAGGAGGTTAAGATCCATAGCCTGTCACTGACTCCTCCAGTGCTCAGATCCCGACACCACCAACTTGGGACAATTCTGGGCAAACCTCTGTGCTCTGAGGTCATGAAACAGAGTAATGCTGCTAGGGAACCAGGCAGCGTAGAGACTCTGCAGTATGATGATGGCATAAGACAGAAACAACAGATGAATTAACAAAAGAAGTTGGACTAGAAGACCACAGAATCATCATAGAATCATAGAATGGTTTGGGTTGGAAGGAGCCTTTAAGATCACCTAGTTCCAACCCCCTGCTATAGGCAGGGACACCTCCCCCTAGACCAGGCTGTCACAGCCCATCCAGTCTGGCCTTGAATGCTTCCAGGGAGGCCCCAGCATTAATATTCTTCATTTTCCTGTCATCTTCAATTTTTTATAATAGTGTTAATAATTTCTTGTTTAGTAAACAATTATTTTAACCATTTATTTTACTGGAATAATTAGGGAAATGGAGCATTATTATCTTCAGAAGGGCTCTGGTAACACAGGAAGAAGTGAAACTGTGTTCTGCCTCTGCCTAACTAACAACATTTAAGATCTCAACCCAGAGAGCCCTTCTGGTTGGTTACCTTGCTGATGGCAGCAGTATTACACTTGATATCCAGACACGGGGCTCTGTAGAAAGATTATCAGTAAAGGGTTTCTAGAATTGCATTGAAGTTTTCCACTTGTGAGAAGCTGGCAAAAACAGGGAACATTTCAGTTAGGAAAGAAGAAAGCTCCCTGTTTTGAGGAAAGGGAAGTATACACTCTGGGTTTTTTTTTGTTTTTTTTTGTTTTTTTTGAGGGATTTGTTGTGCTGAGAGTGTTGATGATGTTGAAGTTGAGCACTGCTTTTTATGTTTGTACATAATCATCTCTTCCTAATGTTACTTTCTCTCTGCTTCTAGGGCATTGTCAAGTTCAGATTTCCTTCATTTGTGATAGAATCAGAAAACACATTTTTCCTTTTGGGATAACATTCTTAAAATAAAATGTTTTTATTATTTTTATATATGTATATATTTTGCATAGTTCATGTGAGTAGTAAAAATGATGGCTCAGGGTTGGCATATATCTTAACCAGCACACTGTTGTTAAAAGTTACTGTGCAACTATTAAGTCTTGTTTTATTGCTGCATGCTTCTTCTTGACTTGTTTTGTGTTCCCTGATGCTTACCGTGAAACTGTAGGACTTCCTTTGCAATACTGGCACATTGTTAGCACTGTGTCTCAGGGATATCAGCTGTTGTGATCCGTATAATAAACAACTGCTAGTTAAATTTTGAAGCCAGTAGCAACCAAGCATTGTTGACAGAGCTGACTGGCTTGTGCTGGAAAACTTCAGCTGGGGTTTCTTCCCCACTCCAGGAGAGGAAGAGGAGCATGTAGCATCTTTGCAGAGTCACAGTGAGTTGGACAACCTGTCTCTGGGAGATATGAATTCTGATTTTGGGAGGCAAGAATTCGGTAATAGGATGGAAGAAATGAGGAGACATTTCCAATCAGGAATTTGCATAGGGATCTTGAGTAACAATAGAATTCATCAGCATGAGCTGAAAAGTACTGATAGTTCGGGCTTGATAACCTTGTTAGTTTTGCAGCTAATCAAGGTAATCTTAAAGCCAGGTGGTGGCACTGTACATTGTTTTGCTTATTACTTTTATAGATATTTAACATTTTTATGGCTTTTTAAAGAAACGGTGACATTTGAAATGCTGAAGACACCGTGTCTTTGTAGTCTTAAAAATAGATAGCACTTTCAGAATTACCTAGGTTTCCTCACAGTAGCTGTGCAGAAGGACATTCACTGTCCTTCTGAAGTAGGAGTAGATTTTGCAGCTGTCGCTCCCTAACTTCCTCATGTTTAGGCCAACATAAACCTGTGCCTTGATCCAAGAAGTATAAAGTCAAAATCCTACTGAATCTGACATCTGATAAATGCCACCTGGTTCACCTAGAGTTATGAAACTAAAGGGTAATATGCTGAAGCTTTGTGGCCATTTTCAAGTAATCTATGGGCACATGTTAGCATGGAGGCAGACAGAATGAAAAATAGTGCTGCTGATGGTTCACTTTTTTGCTTTTGTGTTTGAACTTCTAAAATGTTCTTCCCATTATACCTGATGAGTGTGAGGCAAGAAAATCTTGTGCTCTGCTGCCTTCTCCAGTACAGTCCTGATATTGACAAGTATAAGGAAAAATTCAAGGATATAATTCTTAATTTCAATTTGAAGCAATTACAGAATCACAGAATCAGAGAACTGTAGGGGTTGGAAGGGCCCTCCAGAGATCATGGAGTCCAACCCCCTGCCACAGCAGCTCCCTAGCCCAGGTTGCACAGGTAGGTGTCCAGGTGGGTCTGGAACGTCTCCAGAGAAGGAGACTCCACCACCTCTCTGTGCAGCCTGTGCCAGTGCTCCGTCACTGCACTGGGAAGAAGTTCCCACACACATTTGTGCGGAACCTCCTACGCATCAGTTTGTGGCCATTTCCCCTCATTCTAGCACCACAACTCTTCTCACCCACTGTTTAGTGTGGTCTGCTTTTTTTCTACAGCCAGCAATGTGTCTGGTACAGATGGGGGAAACCCTTCTGAACAGTGGAGTGAACTTACAGTGCTTTCACTGTGACACAGAGCTGGAAATACTTCAGGACTGGCACCTCATGGAAGAAGTCTGAAAATCAGAACCTCCACCTCGTGTTCAGTCAAAAGAACGTCCAGCCTCCCTGACCAAAGCATGGCTCTGTGTCAAGCTGTACCATCTGCTACATGTGCTGGGACAGGAGCATTCTCCAGGATGGAGAATTTTTCTTGCTGTTGTCAGACCACTTACCTGAGTGAAATCAGGATGTTATGGCCACTGCAGAATTGGAATGCTCCCATAGTGTTGTGCTTTTTGAGTTTTAATTAATGCTTTGGTGTTTGTTTTTAGGTTTATACTTTTCTCCCAAGACCTAAAACAAAACAAGAAGGCTGCCCCAACCTGATCCAGCTCACATCTGCTTGACTTTTTCTGTCTCCACCATGCCAGCGTGTAGATGGTCCTGCAGTTCATTCGTGCATTTTTTGTTGTTGCCACTTCTGTTCTCTCTCAAAAGAGATGCAGAGAAGCTGCAACAAGCTACATACACCCACACCCATGCCAGGGTTGCAGAACCCTACAAGAAAGGCTGCTGGTTTCAGTAAACGGGCAGGGCTTTTAGACACTTCATAGAAAGGAAATAAGACTAACAACTTAGGAAGTACACAAATATTCATAAATATGTATTTATGGTGCTCGTGAGTATTGTTATTAGCTTAGAGATTACAATGCTCACTGTACAACTGGATTTGAGGATTTAATAGTAAAGATCTGGAGTACCTTGGCAGATGTCTTCTTGCATTAGAGTACACTTAACTGTACGACAGTGCAGAAAATATTTTCTGTTTTATCTCATTATGTAGAATTAGGGATACGTTTAAAAACAAGTTATAGTAATAGATACTCTACATTTCTTCCTTATTCTTGCTAGTGGACAGCTAACCTTCTGACTTTCTTTGTTTTTAAAGGTTACATCAAGCACTATAGGGTTATTAAGAGGATTAATAGAATACTTCAGGTTATTTTTCATTCAAGATTACGATGACAGAGCTCTGTCTGGTAAGCTGTTGAAGGTGCTTAACTTACCCTTCCCTTATTTCTTTGTTGGGTGCACTGCCTGTTCCTGCAGTCTCCAATTAAAGCATGAGCCTGCTTTGGGTGAAAGACCCATCCTGTCTGATAAAGCTCCTCAAGCCTAATCCCCATGCGGCTGCTCAGCTGCTACTAGCTGGGAAGGAGTGGAAGCAGAGAGCAAAATATGTCAGTATAGACAGATGTGATGATGGAGCAAAACTTTCACGTATGAGTATCATGCCCCTTTCCCTTAACAAGGCACATAGCAACTTTACCATGCAGGAGCTGAAAAGTATATCTCCTACATAGGCACTTAATGTAATTCACAGATCATGTGCTGAGTTTAACAATAGGATGGGAAACTCTTTTGTTGTATTTATAAACAACATCTGTGGCTTACTTTCCTCTATATCACAACATAACCTCATTTCTTAACTGACTGAAATGTAAAATCAAAGATGGTACGATTGAGCAAGCTGTAAATTGAGGCTGTGAGTCGCTTTATTCATAAAATGTGAAGAATTTTTTGTCACCAATATCCTTTTTCCCCGTGTGGATGAGGCTGGAATTTGCATAGGCTGTGGCCAAACCAGGGAAGTGAACATCGTCTCAGCTGCTGGCTGGAGTGAAGCTGAGCATTGCAGCCACTCTGCATCACCACGACAAGCCACTTAGCTTTCTATTCAGTCTTCTCATCAGCATAAAGTTGTTAATAGTCCTCCAAACATTTTCGAGATGAAGGTCCAGCAGTAAACTCAGACTTACTCAGCTGGGCAGGAGGATTACTGTCTGTGCTTGTTTTATTTATAATTCCCCTGTCCCTCACTCTCTGCCTGTGAAAGGTACTGCTGAGTGCATGGAATCCCTGACTGTCACAGTCTCAAATGCAGCCTGATATAGCAGATTTTATATGCTGCTCTAGTTCAATCAGAGATAATTCGCTTTCTCCTTTGCATCGTGATACAATTATAAGCACATGAAAACAGAAAATAATTTAAAATTGATTACTTTTTAATGAATCTTAGATATTTTTCACAAACATATTATGTCCAAATGAACCCATAGTCCACTCCCAAGACGTTACTTACCTCCTAAAAGCCATGTTTGTGTTCTGCTGAACTGTGATATTTACAATCATTTACATGGTTGGCCCATTAGACAAAATGAGGGGAGAAAAGTATTCAGGAAAGCAGTGACCACTGAAAATGTGCATGTCCTCCTTCCTGTTTATCAGTTAGACTGCTGTTATCTGGTCTTCCATTCAAGAGAAATACTGGTCTTGGAAGTTTGCATCCATTACATGTTTTAAATGCAGAACTATCTATCCCACTTAGCTTTGTTTTGAGAGAAGGATGTTCTGTGAGAGCATAAGTTAAGGGTATAGACATACTCTGTCAGTAACAAAGCTACTTACATTTAGAATCAGAAGTGAGGAAGGCAACTAACCTGTCACCTTATTTTACACCCAGAATTTGTTTGTGAAGTTCTTCTCCAAAAGCACACTGCTAATCAGCACTTGTATCTCCCTCTGAAATATGAGAAGAGCTGGGATATTACACTAGATTTCACTGAATATCTTTTTTTCCACCTCTGGGAAAAGAAAAGGAAAAAAAAGTTGGCAGAACTTGAACTTCTTTATGTGAGTCTTCAAGGCATGAAAGAGCTGCACTGTAAGCTTGGAATCAGAAAGTGGTGAGCAAGAAGTTTAAAAGAAACTAGCAAGATCCATGACAACTGCTATAAACAGTGTTGGAGGAAAAATCCTTTGAATAACTTAGTTACAAAGTCTTTCAGTCTGAGCAACTTGTCGTCTTCTGAGTCCTATTTGTCATTGCAATTCACTGCTTGCTGTGATTCTGCATGTTTTAAATTTTATCACCACAGTATTCCTGAAGCAGCCTTTATTGCAGCAAGCAATTTATTCTCTCACTTTCTGAATATGAGAGGCAGTTTTTGTGGCTACTTCACTCCTAATTCTTATACCAGCGTGATACAGTGACCACAAATGGGAATACACATACAAAACAATATAAAAGAGAACTCTGAGTTCCAAATTGCATGCTGCTTGGGCAGATATTACTTATTTTCTAACATGCTCGCTTCTGTAGAGCAATAAGCAAAATACCTGAGGCAATAGCTTGAGCATCTTCCCCTTTCATTTCATCACACCTTGGTCTCCTCCTTGGTTGCTCTGACAGAGTTGTGTGGGCAGATATGGTGAACTGGACTGGGGAGATAACCAAAGATAATAATAAGTCGTCGACCAATTATTTTTGGATTTGCTAGGCTGCCTTCATCCCAGGTTGGTTCCCCAGCCTCACGTGCTGTACGGCAAACAGTTGTGCCAACTTGTGGGTGAGGATAAACCCTAGGGACAGGGAGTCTGGTGCCAAAGTCCTGCTTGTCAGGCAGTGCCCTGAGGATGCGGTTAGTTTAGCTAAGCCACCTCAATGGCTCATTGCTTTGGTTGTGGTTTGTTCTACTTCTTCCTACAATGAAAAAGAAAAAACCTAATAGGTTTCAGTAGACTTAAAGAGTTGAATTATCTGCATGAGATGAATGCATAGAGCAAGGACTGTGGTTGGGAGCAGAGATGGAAGAGCAGAACCATGCCTTTTGGTGGCAGCGAGCAAGGTTGCTTGGCTTGAAGCTACACAGAAACCTGTTTTTTGGCTCTTATATCTTGTCTCATTTAAATCTACTAGGTGAGAGCTTGGACTTCACTAAGTTTTCTGTTTCCCTATATGTGCCCTCATAATCTTGGAGAACCTAGCAAATTAGTGAAAGCACTACGTGGTTCTTAGCTATGGCAAGGTGAGTGAGTAGATACTTCTCCATCTGACACCACTTCAAAGGACAAACAGAAAACAAATAGCAATCCTTGGATTGTTTGTGTGCTCTAGGAGCTGTATTGCCTGTCCAGTGTGAATAATACAGCAGTGCCAGCCATGGAGCCCACAAAAATTTGTTTGTACTGACATCAGCTGCTTTTGCTAAGATGCTCTAAGCTAGCTGTTGCAGCATGGTGCTCAGATAACTGACTATTTAACTTGTTTTGTTGTTATGCTAAGCATTATTCTGCTTCAGATATGCCACAGTTGGTACCAGAGCTGGCTCAAGGTTAGCTCTTGTATGTTACCACTACAATAGCGGCAGTAGATACTCTAAGAGTCTCACCAAATTTTATATGAATAAGCCCTCACTTAGAATCATAGAACCTTCCAGATCCATCCTGCAACAAACTTCCTTGATGACCTTTACAGCAATTTTTGAAACAAAGAAATAATGAAATCTAGCCTTGTTTTGTCTTCCTCCTTCGTTGGTGCTCCATATTACACTTATCCAACACCTGTCCATTCCTGTTGAAGGGGAGTCGGCAGAGCATTTTGTGTGGCAGAAAAAGGACTGCTCTAACCAACTTTACATTTGCAAAGACTTCCCCTTCCACCCTCTCATAAACTTCTCTCCACCAGGAGAATTTTTCTGATATAGATCTTCAGCTGTTTTACTTACATACTGTGTAAAATGAACCTGATGGACTAATTCTGATTTAGCTGAACACCTTTATGCTTTTTCTCCTGTTCAGTGTTTTTTCAGGGTGCTACAAAGGATGTTGAAGACAGCACCCAAGAGTTCAGATTTGATTACAATGATTCAGGCACATGGGAGTGGTTAGTTTTGTGTACAAAACAGGTTATTTCTCAGTACCTTCAGGAAAGGATCAGAGTAAAATGTAATTTATAGCCATAGGGGGGTTTCAAAAGTGATTAGTCCATCTCCACTCAAGTGCAGAAGCTATGCTTTCAAGCAGGTTAGCCTAGGGACAGAGTTATCTAGGGAAATGTATTTGAGTTTTTTATTTTCCATGGCGAGAGAAATGACTACTACTCAGCAGAGAGCCTGGGATATAGCATGGATGTACTGTTTTCTTGCTGGACTCAGTGTCCTGCAGAATCATTAGCTGGTCTGGCACATCTAAGGCTAAAGGCTCTCATCTTCCACAACAAATTCAATTGTTCAAATGTGCCATATTAACACAGGTTGTAGTTAATAAAGGGCTAATAATAATACAGCGTTAATAATTCCCAAAGGGAACACATATGTAACATCATAGTGTTTTCTTATGAAACATATAACTATTCCTTAAATAGGATTTTATAGGGTGCCATTTCTCCTGATGTTGTGTGGGAGGAGCACATACAGCCAAGCTCATGATGAAAGCAACCAAAGGACGCCCAGAAATGGAGATCACGAGTATATCTAAGTGCCTGAATTTATATTTCAAGGAAACAAAACTGCTACTGCTGTAATTCTTTACGAAGTGACGAGTAAAGTCTCGATGAGGAAAAGGTTCTTGTATGTTCATACATTTCGGTGCAGAATTACTTGACTGTATACCTTAATTTGGCTCTACTGAAATTAATATTTGTTCTGAATGTTAAAGGCGGTTGGACACTGCAGTACTAATAATGTTTTGCACTCTTTGTCTTTCAGTCTTGCTGCATATAATAAAGGTCATCCAGTGCATAATTTTTTATGTTCTGCTCTGCCCTGTTATATCCATATATCAACTTCAGGTGTTCACCATTTCACTTGCTTGCTCCATCTGCTTCAGTGTTAAACCAGTCTGAGATCTGGCATTCACACAGCGATACGTTTTGGTTTTAAATAGAAGTTCTAATAGAATAAAAATCTGATTTATACCTAAAATATTTCTGTAGTCTTTTGTGTAGTCTTTGTGTGAGCTAAGTATCGAAATATATGTAGACAGTTGCTATTATTTTTAATCTCTAGCATTAATAAGGTCTTTAAACTTGTGACATCTGAAGACTTTGGATGTTTGGCCTCTGAAAACATACAAGAGAAGAAAAGGAAAGAAAACTGTGTGATCTTCTAGAACCATGTTGATCAGTGAGCAATGAGGCAATGAACAACACGTTATTTTATAGCTTTATGAAGGTGAACGTTCATTTAATATTCAGCTATTGATAGTACTTGGGTAGCTTTAAATATTGTCAAAATTATAAGAAAAGGGTAAATTTAACAGTTCAGTTCTTACATTGTTTCTACTGGATTTAATAGATTTGCTCAGTATATTTTGAGTAAAATAGGCTGAGGGATGTGCCTCATCAGCCTCACTGTGGGACAAGCTGAGATGCTGCAAATAAAGCAAGGACTAAGTTGCACAGCACTGGATTTGAGGCGATTACTCTGACTTGGGCATACCTTAAAATACTTCCTTGACTGTTAGCTTTTGGAGCAAGATGGACCGTGAGTGCTCTCGTTGAATTTCTGTGAGGACAGCAGCCTTGGAAAGGGTAACATAGAAACAGAAAACTACCAAGCTCATCAGCTTTGTCTCATCAGTGCAGTGTCCGGCTATTCAATAGAATTGAGCAAAGTAAGAGAATGGCAGTTGATGAATATAGTTGTTTGTTAAAGCAAGTGAAGGGATGGTGTTGTGTTAAACATAATGGTACTGTATGCTGCACTTCATTTTATACAGCAAGTTTAAACAGGTTTAGGTCCTCATGCACCAAGTTGTAATATAAGACAATTAACATCAAATCTTAAATCACACTTAGTTAATTCACCAATGTTAAGGTTCTTAATGCTTCCCATTCCTATTCCTCTGTCTCCACAACGTGCTTGAAAAATGTATCTCTGCACATTCTCATTTGAAGTAAAAAACGTCGTGTGAGTAGGGCCTTTGTCATTCTTCTGTTAGTATCCCCAAGAGTTTTCTTACAAGCCTCTTTTCTGCAGTGGCTGAAATTAACTGAGTGCTGTCCAAAGATTGTAAAAACATGCCAAATACTTTCTGCTGACTCATAAGAAATTCAGTGAATTCTTGCTCAAATACATGATCTAATGCGGCTGTAGGATTTAGCAAGAAAACCAAGAACGGCCTGCTGAATCAAGATGAAAATGATTCAGCTCGCATACAACAGGCAGACCTTACAAATAGATAGCTTATGCTATGTGATGTCTGCATCTGGGCTACTTTGCTGTTACATCCTTTGGACCCCCCCCGACTCCATTTTCCGCCGCAGCCCCCGCAGCCTTCACCGCGCGGCCTCCGCCCGCCAGGGGGCGCCCGCGGCCCTCTCCGCCGCCTCTCTGCTCTGAGCGCGCAGAGGATCGGTGTCCGCGTCCGTCGGGCGGGGGGAGGAGCGGCGGCCGTCGGTGTGTCCGTGTGCGGGGAGCGGCAGGGGTAGGCCTCGCGAGAGCCGGGCGGGGAGGCCGCGGGGCAGCGCTGGGAGGCGGCGGAACGGCCCCGCCGTGCTGCTCTGCAGCGGGGGGAGCGCGGGGCAAAGCGGGGAGCTGGAGAGTCTGTGCTGACATTTGGCCCCTTCAGTTTTGCAGAGCAGAGGCCTCTGCTGCTGCCTGTTGAAAGGTGGAGCTAAACGCTGAGAAGGGAATAAGTTCAGCTTCAGAGTGCTGTTGATACGTGAATAGTTTAATGTAGATGTTAATAGCGTGTGAGTGTAATGTTTCTGGCCGCCAGAGCGGCCTTCCCAGAGGTCAGGGAGGAGCAAGAACTCAACGTTTGTTTTTAAGTGGAAAGTGACTTGTCTGTAAGAATAACCGCTGTTGCTTAGTGCTGGCTGTAGGACTTAGGTCTTTTTTTTCCTTTTCTGTTCTGTTTGTAAAATAGTTTATTAACAAGAACTTGTTAAATGTTTGCACTCTGCCTATCAGCTGAAGCGAGCTACCTGCACTTGGTGCTTTCTTTCCAGAGGAATGCTAGTTGCCTCTGCAAGAGGGAACTATAAAAGCCCATTCAGACCTGCCCTTGGGGTAGGTTTTATCCCACGTTTAGAGCTTCCTTATGAGCAAGAGTGAGGGATCTCAAGCGATGCATTATGTTGGTCTGCATTTGTGATCCTTCTGTCCTAATTTCTGTTCTTGTGCAGTTTGTTTCTGAATCCGTGCGGCCTTGAAGTCCTCATCTGCAGCCTGTGACACCCAGTCATCCACGAAGTGAATTGCTAGTGGCTCTGCTAAAGATTCAGGTATGCTGGAATTTTGAGGGTTCTCTTTCAAGGAGTCTGTTGGTTGCCTCCTTCGTGATCTTGTTCGTGCTCTGCTTCCAGTTGCACCAATTATTGTGGGCATAATGTATTTCAGAGGGCATCTGTTTATACATATGTTATGTTTGTAACATATATCCCTGATGTGTTCAACTTTCTCTGCAGACTGTCCATAGTCAGGCTCTCCGTGCAGATGACAGGCTGACAGGCGTGCCTTGAGTGCATGCATCTGTTGCACCAAACTTCAGTTGTTGGTAATTATTTTTTATTGAGATGCTACTGTGGCATAAGTCAAGAGCACAAGTACTGAAATGCTGAGGTTTGTTGTGGTTTGCTTTTCTACTTAACAGTGATACAGACTAAATATCTGTGGTGCTGAAGATTTCAGGTTTGTTTGGATTTGATTCACCATTTAAAGGTGGTGTCCACTCTGGTCTCCTGCAGTACCTCATGGAAGCCATACCTGTACTGTACTGTAGGACTTGGTCAATTGAAATTTTATCAGTGGAGTACAGGAGGGAAAGGTTGCTTGAAAGACTAAAACCTGAATCTAAGTGGAACAGAGCTGTAGAAACACCAGCTTTGCTAGCAAGTAAATTTTTTACATCCAGGTAACACAACTACATGAGCAGAATTTTGTATCAAAAACTTGAAAAATTCTGTTAGTGTGTGTAGATAGTACATTGTTCGGTGTGCTCATGACCTCTTAAGGCATCAGATCAGCATAATGGGTTGGGGATAGAGAAACGACAGCTGCACGTTTCAGGAAGGACTCCTGGTTTCTTGCTTTCTCATGGATGGTCCGAACACTTGGCCTTTCATCTGTACCACAGAAGTGCAGAGAGAGGTGTACACCTGTGCTTTCTGTGCCTGCATTTGTTTGGGACTGTTTCTACCTGAAGTTGGGTACATTTTTAGAGGTGTGCCATCTTTTAAGCCTTGTCAGCTTCCACTAAGGATTAGCAAGTAGCATTGTAGATTTAGGTGATGTGATTTGTAAGGCTTACTGTTCAGGATTTTCAGGATCTGAATGACAAAATATGATATGATGGCACAGGGAATTCAGTGTAGCTGAATAATGTAAAGTTATTTAGGTAGGTTAGAAAGAATCCTGAGCCCTGTATGAAATAGTGGGCTAAGTTATCTTGATGGAGAAGTTTACCAGTACCAGTGGTCTTTTGTTACTAGGTTCAGCAGAATACAACTGCTGGTGGTTAACAGCAGTTGAGCTGTCTCTCTCCCAGGTTTCATAGTTACAGTTTCAAAGCCATTTCATGTCCTCCCAGCCACTGTTTGTTAAATTCTTGGTTGGTTCCAGCTTCTGCGTGTATCAGGAGCCGGAGGGTGGCCTTCCTGCCGCTCCTCAGGCTTGCCAGTTAGCCTTGAACATGGATCTGGCTGTTCTGCCTGCCTCCATTCCCTTCAGACACAAAGTGTAGCAGATACTGGTACTACAGGTTTGTCTATATGGAGAAAATTTTGGACTATAAGTATTCTGTTGTAATTGTTTCTGAAAAACAGCATCAGCAGATACTGATTAGAAATGCAGCCTGAATAGTGTTACCATTCCAACTGTCTGTAACATATAACGTGGTCCAGTGTGGCTCAATTAAATCTTTAAAATCATGATGTGTTGATGGGGATTTCCAATCTTTGGAAGCTGTGAATGCATGATTTATCCATGCAGCTCTGGTAAACTGATTTCCTGTGCGAGAATGAAAATTCAGAGCCACAGGTGTTTGTATCTGGAATCATAGCAAGAGTTCTGCAGCTGACATCATTGCCTGGGTGATCAGCCTTTGATTTCTGTGATTTTCTTCTGAGGAAATAAGAAAATGCTGTAAATTCTAGGAAAATGAGTGCGTGGGTCCAAGGTTACCCATCACGCTGCTTACTTCAGTCACTCCACGTGGTGGCAGCATTCTTCTAGATACAAACGATGCCCGTCAGCCTGCGATTCACAGCTAGCCCGCAGTGAATGGGGTCGTGCTGCTTAGTTAGAGTTGTTTTTTTCAGAAGGCTGCTGCGAGATCTGCAGCAAATTTATTCACGGACCCTTCAGTAGGAGTGGAACTGATTCTCTGGTTTGTTTAAGAAACAAACAAGAAAACAACCTGTAATGAACTTTTGGTTTTCTTGATCAGTGTACGTTAGCACCCAGCACGTTTCCAGCAGAACCAAAGAAGGAACTTGAATAAAGGTTTGTGAAGAAGATGATGAATCATGTACGTTGATCATAGTCAGTAACTTTCTATAAAAGCAAGTGCAACCAAACTGATAACAATGATCAAGGAACTAGTGAAGTTACTGCACTGGTTCACATGAACCAGTTGTGTTGCTTAAGGTTACGGACCATCTGTTTCTTACTGCTGTAAATTGCCTTTCTACCTGAATAGGTCTTTTGCAGAAGGTAAACTGAGCAAGGTTCAGAAATACTTAGATACGTATTTGGTAGAAGTGCACTGAAACATGTGATACCATTGAATTACAGGATGTCTGTGAATCTGTTTATCAACAAAGTTATTGGAAAAGAATGATCTCTTTCCTGTCTTTCCCTTATTTTTTGTACATAAATAGGCAGCAAATGCACTGTATTATCTAGGGAAGTATTCTGCAGCCCTGGGTTGACATTTTAGTCCTTGTTAACTTTTTTATCTTTTTAACAGTGACATACAGTGATGAGCAAAGCTTTCTCTATTGCCACTGTCTACTAATCCATAAAAAAAGCGCAATAATAATCCTGTTCTGTAGGTTGAAGCACAACGTGTGTGCAGTGCATGACATGCTGCTATGTGTAAAGCAGGCATCATGCTACACAGAATCAGGTGTGCTGCTATTTGCAGCAGATCTGTATTGGTGCAGAAATAAAACTCTCATCCAGTTGGGCTGAAGAGGGAAGCATTCTTAGTAAAAGATATAGAGCTCTCAGTGGAAATTGTAATATATATTGGTGGTCTTTTCTAAACAAAGACAGCAATTGTGCTTACAGTTGAAGCAAAATACTCAAGCTGGAACGTTTTTCATTCATTTAAAAGCTGGCGAGCTCATCAAGCTGCTGCCACTAAGTCCTCTAGGAAGGTTTTACAGGAAGAGGAAGTTGTTTGCTGTGAGTAAGTTGGCAAATGTCATGTAATGTAAGATGTGTGTTTGCTGAGGCCAGGTGGGGAAGATGTTATTTGTCCTTATGTTACATTTCCATTTACTGTCAGCGACAGTTTCTCTGGTGGCCACCTTACTGCCTCTTAGATTCCAGGTGTGTTTGTCTTAATACTGAGAAACATCAACTGCTGTGCCATTTGACATTGTGCCATTGCTCTGAAGTGACAATCACTTCAGGTTTTCTGAATGTTCTTGGACATAGTGTTGTTTTGCAGAACTGCTAAGTCATGTAGAGTGGCTGGGTGGTTAATTACAACTCGACAAGTCCATTCATGTTTTTGTGGTGGAGAGGCTGTCCCAAACAATGTAGCTCTTTTTTCTGGAGCTGTTTGGTAACTCTTGAACCTAATGAGAAAGCTGAGGCCAAACCGTACAGTTACTGTAAAATAAAACCATCTACAGTTAGTGCAGATTGAGTGCTTTCAGCAGTAACAGGACTTGCATCTAGCTGTGGCTTTTGAATTCCTCAGGTTCACCCTGCCTTCTGGTTCCACAGGTTGGAGTGTGTTACGTGGTGGGTCAGTGTGTGATGCTGAGGTACGGCTGGACACGGTGCAGCAGCAAACTGCTGACTTCTGACAAGTGAGAACAAATTATTCCGATGTCGTCGCTACATATAAGCCCTCCTTTGGGAAACAGAATAGTCCTCACCCTGTTTTATTGAAGAAGTGCCTATCAGCAGAATGTTAGGAATTACTGCTGGAAGTATCTTGTGCTCAGACAGTATGGATGCATAAACTTATGGAAAATATATTCTTATCCTATACTTTTCTAATAGGGAGTTCTTCTTGCTCAAGAGGATGCCTTTGAGTGTACTTCTTTCCCTCAGGGCTAACTTCCTATCGCAGGACCAAGTTTTTAACGATGAACCTTTTTTCTCTTTATGGAAGGATAATGTAAAAGCTAAACTTTCAGAAGATAGAGATGCACTTTTAGAAGCAGCCATTTAATGAACCAAAGTCATTTCTCTCTGGCAGTGGTTATGTGTCTTCAGAATGGTTGTTTTGCAGTACTTCAGTGTTTTGTTGCTAACGAACCAAGTCCCTCTGTGATGTGAGTGCGTAAGGGGAGGTGTGCACACATAGATTCAACCTTGTTTTCTGATTCAACTTCAGAAGCAATTTAAAAAGAATAGCTCACCCTTTGGATTTTGTTCTAAACCTGCTTAATTAGATCTTCACAGCAGTAACCATTTTTGGTAAATTCTATGGATTTAAATGCAGCTAGTTTGTGTATTCAAAAATTTCTAATAAAGTTGACTTGTAGAATTTTTCTTCCTGTGTTTTGTTTGGAAGTTTTGCAAAATTGGATTCCATTTGAGGCAAGAATGTATCTATTTGGGGACTGGCATTTTGAAGTGTAGCTCAGCCTTGTACGCAGCTCATATCTGGCACATATTAGGTAGCTGTATGTAAAATTACATTGAGTTTGTATAAAAATGTTTTTTAATTACAAAACTAGATCAAACCAGATGGGGCAGACTTTTTTTCCTGAATGGGAAAGTGCTTTTGTTTAGTCTGCAGTTTTCAAGCATTAGAAAGAAGGATTTTATTTTTTATTACTGTTCTTTCTGACTGTGAAATACTAAGATTTCACTTCAGTCTTCTGCTCTTCAGTGATCAATTCTTAAATGATCAATTCTTAAATGGTGGTAATTAAATCTGAATGAGAAATATTTTCAGTTACACTTTCTGGTACCTGTGAATCCTTGAGCTTGCTTTCCTGAGAAGTGGTGAGGGTATTTCTGGTGTTATTAGCTAATGTTTAATCACGGTTGTGTGTGAAGTGCCAGGAAATTCTGCAGGGCTTTACCAGACCAACACATCTGGTATGAAAATATAAATATAAGCTTACATTCAGCAGAACATACTGTACTATTTCTCAAATAGTAGACTTTTCTTCTAGTATAATATTCTGTTGTTGATTTATGTTAGGCCTTTTTTGACTGAAGAGGTTTAAGCACTCGAATACTATGTTATAAGCCAGTTGTGATCTTTTTATCAAGTACAAGTAAGGTTTTGTGCTGTTGATAGGCTGTTAACATGCTGATAATTTGAGGTTTCTGCATCACTTATGATCTTGTATTAGGGAAGGTTTAGTGCAGAAAGTAAAGGTGTCAGCCACACTATACAGAATTTGGGCCTGACATCTTTCTGAGCAGGGCTTGAGCTCACAGAGGTGAAGAAGCATTCTTATCTCATTTATGATTTGAGTGGGAAGTGGGCAAGAAAGTTGAAATTGCTGTCAGCTGGCAATCCTAGCTTTGCACCCACCAATGTTTTGTAACAGACTCAATACAAACGCAAGCACGATGTCCTTAGCTTCTGTGTAAGGTTTTAAGACATCTGTTAGTGCCCTAAATGATGCTAGCCTTGTGTTACATGTTTTATGCTGCGTCACTGAACTTGTTTTTTGCTACTGGAAGTAACTGTGGGAAACTGTGCTTGAGTCACTGATATACCACCACGTGCTTAAAAACATACTTGCAGCCTCGTGGAATGTACTCTGCCTCAAATCATTCCTTATGCAGATACCAGTGCGTAGTAGTTATTCCCATTGCTTTCATTTCCGTGGCCAAGATAGGAAAAAAGTTGTGCATTCCTGCACAGGAAAGCTGGATGTTGTTGATATGTGTAGTGGCATTTGTCCAAATAAGAAATGCAAAGGAGAGAAGTTTAATCTGTTAACCTCTACAGTCCCAAAACGGTTTATCAAACCATGCATAAACAGCAGATATGGCCCTGTAGGTGCTTTGATCTTAAGTGTGATCAAAAATATAGGGGGAAAGCTGTAAAATACAGACTTCACAGTTCTCTAGTTTTCTTGAGAGTTTAAAATTGAATTCTTTGGCTGCTGGCCACATTTCCATTCTTGCAGCTGAATGGGTGCACTAGTGTAGGAGAATACCTTCTATAGATGGCACTATAAAAACAGTGTGCTGCAAAGTGTTGAAAACTATATTTGTTGCTGAATAAAGGGATTTCTGTTTGTAGTAGTTAAGTGTTTTCAGCAGCTGATTGTACATCAAAGTTCAAATGGAAATGGTGGAAGCACCGCTAGAGAGGCTCTGCTTGTATATATTTGTTAAGAATTGCACTTACTGTCTCTGTGTCTGTTAACTGAATTGTTTGTAGCCTCACAGTTCATAAAAAGTACTTCTCCCTTCTTTCAGTCTTCACCTATGGTGTGTTGTACTTCAATATCGATTCTACTATGCGACCTTTTCCTAGAGGAGAGGTACTCACCTGTCTCATATTTGTGGCATTGATTTTATTAGTTCTCTCTAATAATAAGGCTGTGCTACAGTTCTCAGGGATATGAGTAAAAGTAAAAAGCTCTTCCCATATGAGCAGGAAGGAATGCAGGACATGAAATTAATGTGCAGGACAGGAAGATTTCAGAGGCGGTTCCTGAGCTGGATTGCATTTTGGTTTGGGAACCAGTGCAGTCTGACAGATGTCTGCATTGTACTTATTTGCTTGGCTTCAATGGCACTTTTCCCACTTCTTCTTGCAGGTTTGTCATCTATTCCAGAGACAGTCAGAACCATGTCCTACGTTTTTGTAAATGACTCTTCCCAGACAAACGTGCCGCTGTTGCAGGCCTGCATTGATGGAGATTTTAACTATTCCAAACGCCTCTTAGAGAGTGGTTTTGACCCAAATATTCGTGACAGCCGGGGCCGAACTGGCCTTCATCTTGCTGCAGCCAGAGGAAACGTGGACATCTGTCAACTCTTGCACAAGTTTGGTGCTGACCTACTAGCTACTGACTACCAAGGTAATACAGCCCTTCACCTGTGTGGGCACGTGGACACCATCCAGTTCCTAGTTTCTAATGGACTTAAAATCGATATTTGGTAAGTTGATTTTTCTGGTTGTTTTTTCTTTTTGTTTTGTTAACAGCACATGTTTTATAATGTATTAGTGTTCATCTCTGGAACATTGTATACAAATCTGCTGTTGCTGAAGTACTGCATTCAGTGCAGTTCAGCTTTGTACGATACCACTTAATAGAAGAAGAAAACAAAAAGGCAGGAGAACAATAAGAGGCCACTTCTGCTGATCAAGTGCAACAAGCAAAGCAAAGCAAATAAAAATAGCAGCTGCTGTTGTGGGCTGCTGTATCTAATTCTGCCTCTGCAGTGACACTGCTATCCTGGTTTGGCCAGACAGCTAGGTGTGGGTGGTTGGCACCGAAAAAGAAAATCACGTTGACTGCTTTAAAAGGATTTTCTCCACCACAGTGCTTTTGTGTTAATTGTTGCCCTGCATAAGACAAAGAAAATACAGTATATGTGTGTGTCAGTTCATTCCCGTACTCCTTTGGTGACAATGCTTCTTTTCAGTGTTTTCCCACTCCCCCAAAGTCTGTGACTCACTCCTCCTTTTTAATATTGTATATTCTTTCTCTCTGTCTTCCAGCAGCTGTCAGATGCCAGTGCTCAGATGCAAGCTCTCAAGCTGCAAATAGCTAGCTGTTTCGTTGCAGTACTGACTTTGTTTTGTTTGTGAAACTTTCTGCACTGCCACAATGCGTGCAAAAAATTTGAAACTTCAGAATGTTTTCTTATTTTTTTTATCTGTCCCCTTTCCATCTATGCTTTCATCTCAGCAAAATAAGTTCCTGGTAGACCAGATTCTTCATGGGTTGTGTTTTCTTCTTCTTACTTTGAGCAATTCTGGTGAAAATCCCTAATCTGAAGGCAGCTCCAGTCCTATTCAGTGTTATTTTAAAAGTAACAGAGGACCCATCTGTATTTTATTTCATTTTTGCCCAATGTCTTCATACCCACATGAAAAAGGAACTATAAAGAAGCAGATTGCACAATTTCTTCTTGAAATCAAGCTTAACCTCAAGCATTGCCATAAATTTACTCTTTTGTGTTATAACACCCAGAGACTCCAATTAAATTAGAACACTAGGAATTCAGATTTTATTTGCAGGAAAAGGAGGTGTTTTATTTCAATCCTAAAGATACTGGTATTCTTCTGCAGTCATTTATGGTATCACTTTTATAGACAGGAATTGCATAAAGTCTTGTATGACAAAATAGTTCTGAGTACGTTTTGCATTGTGTGTTATGCTAAGTTGTATCCGATTTCTTCTTTGTGAGTTTCTTTTCTTATGTCCTTTTGTGGCTTTATTTTAGCAATCACCAAGGTGCAACACCACTTGTTCTTGCAAAACGAAGGGGTGTAAATAAAGATGTGATCAGACTGCTGGAATCTTTAGAGGAGCAAGAGGTGAAAGGATTTAACAGAGGAGCCCACTCCAAGCTGGAAACAATGCAAACTGCTGAAAGTGAAAGGTACTCACAAAACAAAAAAGGGATACTGGGAAAAAATAATGATGTGTGTGTAAAATTTGTCTTTATGATAACCTGTTTCTTGCTTTTAGATTTTTGTGATTTGACTTGCTTCTTTGCTCCTCAAAACAAAATACCAGGTTTGGTCTGATACTGTCTGACCAAATCAAAGTTAAATTTTAGAATTTGGAAAAATCTCTCAATGGATCAAAAGTAAGGAAAAGAAAGAACTTTCTCATGTTGAGATTCTCATTTGAAAATATTTTTTTTATGATTTAAATAACATCTCGTTTTCTGTTGTAATCTCAAACAACAAACATTGTACTATTTATCATGAAGCCAAAGAGAATATGGAGTGAAGTGCGAAATGCCAGTAGCACACACTGACCTACCACACTTCGGGTAAGATGGGTTGTCTATATACAGAAAGGGTAGCAGGCTTTTCATCTATCTGAACTTGAATAAAGGCTTAGCTACGGTGCTATTTAGGAAATTGGTAGTAGCTCTGGAAAAGGTGGAGAATAAAATGAGTTCTGCAGTGGACGAACAGATCCAGAGAGAGCTGGTGATTTCAGGAAAACAGCCAACAGTTCCAGGGAAAGTGCTGGGTGTGAGAAAGAGAAGATAGCAACGTATTCTTAAAGGTCTAGTTCTGGGCCTGGGCATACTTAAAACTTTCATGAATGATTCTGACACAGAAAGAAGAAGCTTACTGATGTTACGAAGTGAGATGTAGGCAGCTCAGAGGATAGATAGGATGTCACAGAAAAAAAAACTTGACTAGGGGAAAGAAATTGGACCTCACTGATCAGAAAAACCTTTTGGGCCCTGAAATATGAAATTGAATATTACTGTCAAAATTCGGTACAAAATACTGGATTTTCTGTCTGTTATTTTTCTGCCTTAGTAAATTTTACTGAAGATTCTTTATTCCTTATGCTATTTGTCTCCCTTTATGCGTCAAAAGCTCAGTCACATCTAAATTACAGTTTTTGATTTGATAGTGTCTCTTTAATGAGCATAGCTTCCTTTCTGTTATTTGACCTTCATAAGAGTTACACTGTTTGGTTTGGCAAGGGAGTCTGCAGTTCTCCTTGGGGAGAGGCACTGACACACAAACAGTGTGTTACCCAGCTTGTTTGTGAACGTATTTAACGTGTCTAAAATATATTGTATTTAGAATAACAAATAACAGATGCCTGCAGCAGTAAAAGCAAGTGAGCTTGTATGCTGTTTGCTTTGTAAATAAATAATGTCTTTGTAACAGTTGGCTTTTCAGGCTGCCACAGTTTCACTCCTCCCTCTTTGTATCTTTTTTCACAATTTAGATGACTTTTGCTCAGATGAATGACTTCTGTCCTCCTCGCTCTCTCCTTCTTACATTATCCACCAACCTATTGAAAAATAGCAGTTACTTTTTCTGTAAACTCTTAGCTTCACTTCTGCGCAACAGTCTCTAATTTAAGATTTCTCCAGTTGTTTCACAAGCAGTTGCTGCTGGTCTGGAAGCATGCACTGGTACAGGTTGGGGGATGAGCTGCTGGAGAGGAGCTCTGAGGGGAAGGGCCTGGGTGTCCTGGNGCAACCTGGGCTAGGGAGCTGCTTTGGCAGGGGGTTGGACTCAGTGATCTCTAGAGGTCCCTTCCAACCCCTACAATTCTGTGATTCTGTGAAGCAGAGGCCAAATCTTAGTTCCTGGATCAAATTTCTTTTCTCTTGCTTTGCCCTGCCCCTGTGCTGTGAGAAAGCAGAGCTCACCTCTGTCAGCACAGGTAACCTGTCCCTCCTCATTGCCCGACATGACTGTTGCCACAAGTGCATCCAGAGGTGAACTTCCATATTATGCTAAAACAGAGAAGAACATCCACCTGGGCTGTGTGGCATGGACTCTTCTGTAGGATGCTTTGCTGCAGTACTATTTCTTAAGCAGATATTATTTGTTGTAAGAAAAAAAATGTCTTGAATGCCATTGCTTTTAATTAGGTTGCTACATAAAATATCAAAAATGTTTTCTGTGTCCCCTTTTCTATTTAATGAGAGAGCATGTGATCTTTTGACTCAAATCACATTGCACCTTTGTTCAGCCTCTCTGTGGTTATGTATTAACTGGTTAGTACTTAGTGAGCAAGTAGTTCTGTTTTACGCCAGTGGCTGTCTTCTAATAAGAAGTCATTGCTTGGGAAATCATAAGCAAGGATGACTAAATCCTGTAGCTATGGACAAGTTAAAATAGCTTTACAGCAAACTAAATATTTTAGAAACAAAAAAAACAAGCTATTTAATTGCAGTTTCTGAAATCTTCTGCACATCATGCTGCGATGCTTCAGTAAGCTATGGGAGTTGAGGTTAATTATACTTCTGTGGCTGTACTTCCTAAGAAAAAGAAAAACATGAACAGTGTGAAATTTTTCCATGGTGTAATCTTGGAAGAGCAGTTTATAAATGAGACCTTAATCTCCAATAGCACAACGGGTGAACAATAGCATGTATACAATTAGTTTTGGTTTGGAAATTACTTTTCCCTGTAAGGTTTTCTGTTATTATCTGTGTAAGAGATACGTAGGAATATGGTAGGTGAAAGCAGTTAGAGGAGAGGAAGAAGTGTTTTGTTTTTCTGCTTATCTTCTGCTTTGACTTCACTGTGTACGCAGTCAGTTTCACTGTTGGCTTTTCTGAGCTTGTCAGAGCACGATTCTTTAAATACCTGTGTGTCATTTCACTCAAACAAGAAGCAGTAGGACTGTACTGACGGCTGAAATCATACCTAAGTGAAATAAATGGGTGAGAAAACGTTGCTATTCTTCGTGAAGTTTCTTGTAAAGCAACAGAGAAAGTTTCCTATTGTAGAGCAGTAGTGAAACCAGCAAAATGGGGAGGGTACAAGAAGCCCAGCGGTGTTTGAAACAACTCGTGCTTTTTTCTAAGGATGATTCGTGGCCAGGATGACTGTATCATACTAATTTTCCTCATTGAAAAGTCAGAGTTGCAGTCCCTAATTTGTAGCCTGACAATTTAAGGGAGCTTGATGAATTGGGGGTGGAATGTTAAAGCAAACATCAGAGCAGCTGCTGAGAATCGTGGCAAAAAACACAGCAGTACTAACTTGTCCTGAAGATCAGAAAGCTTTGGGTTGTTTTTTTTGTTGTTTTTTTTTTTTTCCCTGCACGTAATATTTTCTGTGGCATTTTTAAGCCAGAGGAGGGGTCTCTCACAAAGTAATGCAGAGAGTAATAAAGATCATAGTTCAGAATCTAAGTGATCTTGGTTCAAGTCGACATTTCATTTGTCGGAATGTACTTTTAAATTGTAGTTTCTTGTTGTTACCAAGAGCTGTGCCCCTTGAGGTTTTATCTTTTGCTCCATTAAATTCACAAAGCCATGCTTAGTGGGAATTACGAGCATTGACTTTCGAAGGCTTCTTAGGTGGCAAGCCTGCCAACTCAGCACAGCCATACAGATAGAAGTGCTGCTCTTTTTACCCTGGTTAATAAAACATCCTTTCACTTGCCTTAAGTTTAGAGTTAGGAGCTTTGTCTCGATTTAGCAGGGGCAATGCTGTAAATCTGCAGGTGGCTTTAGTTTTTAATTTAGAATGTTTTGGTTGCTGTGAGTAGGATTACTGTCTTACTTAAAGGTGAGTTCTTTTCCTCTGATTTATTTTTAACTTTAATCCTTTGTAGTGCAATGGAAAGCCATTCTCTCCTTAATCCAAACCTACAGCAAGGGGAAGGAGTTCTTTCCAGTTTCCGCACGACGTGGCAAGAGTTCGTGGAAGACCTGGGCTTCTGGAGAGTGCTGCTCCTGATCATTGTCATTGCTCTTCTTTCTCTTGGAATAGCATACTATGTCAGCGGGGTGCTTCCTTTTGTAGAAAATCAGCCTGAGCTGGTGCACTGAAGCAAGTGGAAAGAAGTGTGCTGTGCTTTTCCGTGTTGTAATCTTATTTTGAGCTTCTTGGAATTTTTCCCTCAGTGCAGACAGTGGCAGCTGTACATACTGTTTGCTTTTTATACCTACTGTTAACCCCTCTGAAGGAGAGATGAATTCATTTCAAGTAAAACACTAAATGCTAAATCACTCCTAAGCTACCTCTGTCTTATCTTGGAAGCAAGATGTGGAGATAATCCTCCCTGCTGATAAAATATTGTGATTAGAAAAGGTCTTTTATAATGAGTATAACATTCTTGAGCAATGTATAACCTGGTGCACAAACAAATTTGACCCATATTCCATAGGAAGAGAGGTAAATCTGTTGTTGCATAACGTTGTGTGCTTCACTTGAAAGAAAAAGCTTTAAAAAGTCCTCTACAAATCTGAATAACATAATAATGCATTCTGATATATGGACAGTACTGAGCTCTGTGTTCATAGTTTCTTTAGTGCCACCCCATAGTTTCTCATCTGTTAGTTAATAAAAAAGACTAGAAACGGTTGCAATCTTACTACGTCTTCACAGTGTAGATGACTCCTTTATTTATTAGGTTAATATGGGTGTTTCTTCCCCAGGTGAGTTTTATGTTAATATCTGCTTGAAGTGAATTTTGTACAACTAAGCTTTAAAAGTAAAATTGGTCAGCCTCTAGGGTGAGGAATGTGCCTTTGTGGCAAAATGTTACCGAGCAAAACTTTCTTTGTAAGGATAGATAAAAAGTGATGTAGGTGTTCTGCTTTGTATATACCTGGTCTGTAAGGCCATTGTCTTTGTAACGTGTCATTGAAGGATAACTCCTTTTCCCCTGCAAGGACCACATGGAACCATACAGTTGAATCATTTTCATGTTTGTGGAAAGGACCAGAATTCCTTCCTAGAACTCTATCGTATTTCAGTTGTTTTCAGACTACACTGACAGGCTTATGGAGTATTTTCTGAGCATGTGGAATGAAAAGACATAAAATGTTAACATTTAGGAATATGGTGTGAAATGAAATCCTGTCCCTTTCTGCACATAAGCTCTGAAATTCTTTGTTTGTAAATAATCCAGGGACACAAATCGATTACATACTCTTTTCTGAAGACCAGGATGATACTCCACAGTAGTTGTGGATTTTCAAAGAAAGCAGATTTCCTCCTTCCAAACTGATTAGATATTCAGCTCCTTCAGTTGCATTCAAAACCTCCAAAAAATTGAATTCTTTAAACCTAATGGATTTTTTTTTCTTAACCACTCCAGAACTGTTGCTAAATAACATGAAGAAACATTTATAAGATTATAGGTTGCAGTAAATATTGCTAGAAGTACACATCCCTCTGTTCTGCTGCCGTGTGCATTCTCCTTTCTTGTTTATGGGTTTGAGAGAAGAGGGTTATTGTCTGTGTTCTGGTGTGTGACATGGGCCTTGCTAAGTTGGGGCCGTTCTAAATCTCATCTGGATTTCTTAAGCCAGAGGTTAATGAAACAGTGCTTTCCTAGCAGTTACAAAACCACAAAAAGGAAAACCCCTTAAAATGAAAGGAAACTGCCCCTGGTAAAATGGTGTTCTCTTTGAATATTTCAATTATTGTACATCTGTTAACGAACAGGAAAATCACAGTTACTTTTCTGGGTTACTACATTCTGTTAATGGTACAGTGTATCTTGAATAATATTGTCTTTCAGTACATATTCCCTGCATCATTTGTAATTGTATTCTCAGTATGAGTGAATGCCACAAATAAATACATGTCGTAAATATGCTTTCATTTATTATTGCAGTGCTAACGATGTGACCCTGTTTTACTGAGGCATTTTTGTCTTTTGCATTGATAGTAAGCATTTCAGAAGCAGTGAGATTCTGCTCCTGAGAACTGGAAGCCATGTTTGTGGCTCGAATGAGGTTTTAGAGCACAGTTGCTTTAGATTTGCCTGCTTTATTTTCAGCATTGTTTTTACATCATGATGTCTCTTGGCTAAGATTTCAGGTACTGAATAAGTATAAGTGAAGGCCCTTCGAGATGTAAGGCTACCTAAGGGGGTTACAGAATGCAACCAAGGAAAGTAAGTTGGAGTGTAGTGACTGCTACTGTCTGAAGTATTGACATGGCAGACATCTGACTGAAAGAGGAGTTTGCTCTGTACATGCTTCTGTTATTAAAAAAGGAAAGCTGTACCTGTTACTGTGTCTTAAAGGCTGATTGCATTTCCTTAGATGGAATGGCCTTGTGCTACCTGAAGTTTACTTCTTTGTCAGATGACACAGTTAATTTGTTTCTGCAACCATCATTTCAGAAGTTGTTCCTGTTTCTGAAATTGTCACTTGATTCATTTTTGAACTGGTGATTAAAATGAGTCTTAAACGGCCTGAGAATTAGGTCAGAATGCTTTTCCATTGTTCTGTATTCTTCCATTTGACATGAATCCTGACCGATCACTTGGGATATGATATGCTTTGTGACATTTCATAAGTGATCCACAACATTACAGAACTTGCTGTTGCCAGTTGTTACTGCATTTCTCATCCCCAGTGCTGGAGCTTTCTAGAGGAATTCAGATGTCATGGCAGAGTTTCCTAGCTCACAGTCCTCTGTAGACATGGTAAGTGCTGAAATACCCATGAATCACAAATCTCAAATCTCTATTGATATAAAATTAATTTCTGGAGATAGTAGAGATAATTCCGCATGTGTGCTTGCAGGTGGCATGGTGCACGTGTTGCTTTAAACGCATCTAAGTATTTCAGCTGAATTAGTGTTGTCTGGCATCTTCCATAGTGCTCTCACAAATACTTCAAAGGAAGGATGCTTTTGAAATACACACTGTTAGGAAAGTAATGCAAGTAATCGGTAGTTGTTCACTATTTGTAACTGAGAGTGAAGTGTTCCCAGGGTCACGCTGCTACAGAAGTCTGAGATGAAAACTGGAAGTCTCAGATGAGCTGGGGTTGACTGGTGTGGTCTGTGCTCTTAGCAAGGCAGAATTTGTCCTCTGATGTTGCAGCTGAAGTAGTTTGCCTGCAGGACCCTGAAAAAGTCTCTGCTGTTGGTGTTTATTGTTTGTAAGTCATTAAACAACCAGTATTTCCCAGTGACTATGGTGAGGCAATATTACTAGTTTTCATTTCTGATGAGTGATGGGAAATCTACGGGAAACTGCCGTAACTAAAAAGCAACAAATGAGAATTTCTGCTGAAGTCAACGTATGAAGAAGTCACTATTGTGACTTCCAGTGGCATGTTCTTTCTGTTTGGCATTTTAAGCTGCCTTCTGGATAAGAAATAACGAGGAGACATTTGGAACAGAATTTGTTGGCATGGTTTGCAGAAAATAGGAGGGAAATGAACGCAGCGAGCCAAGGCAGCAGCAGGGAGGCAGAGCGGTGCAATGCCTTTATGAATCACTGCTCAAAGGCCAATCCCAGTGTCTGTACGAAGTGAGTAGTGAGCAGTAGCAACCTCTGAGCAGGGAGGAGGATTTCACCCGCTTTCAATTGCGTCGTTTCGTAGGGGTGCAACCTGAGCTGGCCCTTCTTGACTTTCAGTGTCTGTAATGCTGCTATTTCAGACAACGTCGTGTTTGACTGTGTGCCTGCATTAACAGCTGCTCATGTGCAAGCCACACTGGTTCCTCTTACAGAAGAATCCTTCCGTGCTTAGGTTGTCTGAGGTAGTTTTACCAAATGTGAGCAGAATCTCTGCAAAACATGAAATATTTCTGCTGTATTAAATTATATTTACCTAAATATCAGAAGGTGGGAATGCAGGTGAAGGATCAAATATATGCAAAAAATATCTCATTTTCTTTTGCCAAACTGAATAGATAATATTCTCTTAATGCAAAGCAAGAAGACAATCACAGTTATTTTATTCTGAACTGTAGAATATGAATTCCTCAATAAGCCACTACCCCAGTATGAGGATTTTTTCAGGTAACCTTATATCCTCTGGCAGGCAGGTTTTCTAATAGATAAGATGATGCAGCCTTGCAGTGGTGTGAGGGCAGTGATGTTTGGTGGTTGTACTGGCTTATCAAAGTGCGCACATTGAAACAAAACAATCAATAAAGATAGCTGATTTCTCTTAGGATTTGCAAAGTGCTGTGTGCTCCTCCCCATGTTGTTGTCTCTTTGCAGGTTGAATGCCTGGCCTGGTTTGGTTTTGTAGAGATATTTTCTAGTCAGAAAACAAAGTAGGTAGATGTCCATAGATTTAAGCTGGCAAGGCCAATTTCTGAAGTGGGCATGAAGGATAAAGGAGTATCTTACTAAAGGATTATCTTACTAAAGACTGATTCAGCTTGTCTGAGGACTGTTCAACCCTGCCAGATCTGTCTGTACAGAACTGGTGGTTTTCCCATTTATGGTACTGGTTTCAATCTTTGCGTCAGTTGATGAACACCAGTGGCTAATGTGGGGCTTGAACCCAAGGCTGTTTTTGAAGTTGTTAATTATAGTAGAAGTCCAAACTTTATTCTTTGTCTCAAAGTTCAAGGAACTTTTTTTTAATCTCATGTTTATTAGAATTACAGCCTGCAAATGTACTCAGATAACGAGCATGTGTGTGCCTATACTTCTGCACTCCTGTGCCAAAAGTAGACGTAGGAACAGCAAGTAAGGCCTCCAGTGAGATCAATTTGGGGTAAGTCTAATTTAAGAAATTCTGGTTTTTGTCATTTCTCCTCAGATTGCTATTCAATCTACCATCAGCTCTGTTTTTATTCATTGCACTGAAACTTACTGACCTATTTTCTTGGTCTCCATGTCCAGTTTTGGGAAACGTAGGTCCTGTTACCTACCTCACCAAGGGGTGCATCTCACTGACCAAGCTCTTTTGTTTTGATAGTTAAGTGAATTCATCAGTTTCACAGTGTTAGTCAATTCTCTCTGTTTTGTTTAGAGCTATAGAGTTACAGAGTTTTAGATTTACCAAGTGATTGACTTTCTGGCGTGGTACAATTGGTTTAGTTAAGGACTCTGTCACCTTGTCCATTTTTATATTAAACACAATAATGGTTAAAGGAACTATTGGTGTTGATTTTACATGCTCCTCCAGAATACCTTGCAGGTGGATCAGCACGAAGATAAGGAAGATCCTGCAATAAAGCTAGAGAGGTGTCTGTTCCTTGTATTTTCAGGCTTTCAGGACCCTAGGAAATGTGTGTTGGGCATTTGGAGTCACTCTGCCAGAAGGATGAATATCTTCATAGAAGATCTCAGCCTTTTATGAACGTTCTGCAGCTTGGAGGTGTAAAGTTTTGAAAACTCTTTTCTTCTTTCAGGCAACAAACTATGTTTCAATAGAGCAGTTAGGAATAAATTATTACCACCCTTTACATGAATTTTAAAGCCAGGAAGGCAATTTACCAGCAAGTCATTTTCAAAGTCTCACCTAAAGTCAGGGCCACAGCCTTTGACTCCTGTATGCACCCAGTCACCTCCTGCTTTGTTACTTATGTGCTTCCCTGCTCACATGCATCTGGCCCAAGGGACCTGGCTCAGGAGCTGTGCCAACCAGCCCCATTGGAAAGGTACACTCCCACTGCATTCTTCCCAATTCTGCTGCTCCCCGTTGTTTCATCCAGACCACCCCATTTCTTATGTGCCAGCAGTTCTGTTCATAAAGTACGTTTCTTCCATGTAACTTCTTTCAGTCTTGCCATCTCCGTTGCCTACTGCATGCTACCTTATCTCAGCTATTGTAAGCTATCAGTTATCTCCATTTGCCTCATCTAGTCCATGCTGAAATCTCATTAGGACAGAACATGTCATATTTTGAAAACTGGCTTGTGAATTGGCTCCAATTCACTGCTAGCAGCAGTACTCATCCTTTTAACTTGCACTCTTCTGTAATAATGATACAAGAAGCTACCCTTGTTTTCAGTTTTACTTCCTTTCCCTAATGATATACTTGATTCTTCTGGTACCTTCACTAAATCAAACTGAGTCATGTGTAGGTGCTGGAACAGGTTCCTCAGGGCAGAGCTCACACCCCCAGACTGCCAGAGTTCAAGAAACACTTGGACAATGCTCTCAGGCACAGGGTTTGAATCTTGAGTGGTTGTGTGTGGAACCAGGATCTGGACTCAGTGATCTTTTGTGATGAGGGTGATCGAGCACTGGCACAGGCTGCACAGGGAGGTGGTGGGATCTCCTTCTCTGGATGTGTTCAAGACCCACTTGGATACCTACCTGTGCAACCTGGGCTAGGGAGCTGCTTTGGCAGGGGTTTGGACTCCAGGATCTCTGGAGGTCCCTTCCAACCCCTACATTTCTGTGGATCTGTGACCCACGTTCTTTTAAAATCAATGTGTTCTGTGCTATTAAAAAACGTGCTCCAAAAGTTTACTAACTTGCTCATAATTTAATACATTTAAGAGAGAGAGATCTAGATGAAGATATAAACACATCTTTCTTGTAGGAGTATAGATATCAACAATAAATACAGAACACCATTAATCTTCTTAGTAGCATTGATGGTTGGACATGATAATCCTGAAGGTCTTTTCCAAACTAAATGATTCTGTTATTCTATGTTCGTCTTTCTGCAGAAAATGTCCAAATTCTGACCTGTGAACAAAGGGGTCCTGGTTTAGGCTGATGGATCTGAGGAGTTTGTACACCACCTACAGCACTTTTAGTGGTACTGATCAGACCAGCCCCTGCTCCATGTCACAGTGTATTAACCTTTGAATGCTTTTATCTGACAACAGCAGACAGGGATGTCTTAGGTTTACCACCCCTCTTCTGACTGTGGCTCCATGTGGGCTTATGCTGGGCAGGTAGAGGACACTGCAATAGCCTTCCAGAGAGGACATACAGCACTGGAGATGTTCCCCTTTCATTACAAGTCTTTTGATAAAGGACAGAAATAGTCTCCCAAAGCCAAAACATATGTTAAGAGATGGGATCCATGTGGTTCCTAGTTAGTGGCAAGTGCTGGTGAGCAGGTAGAACAATTGCTGTTTTACCATAGGTTATGTTTTGTCCTTTTCAGCAATGCGCTCCCAGGGAGGTAAGGATGCACAGCCGGTGAAGCAGTAGGGATGAGAGGAGCTGAAGTCTGTGCTGTGTGGTCTGTTATCTCTGCATGACCAGCCTGGGGTCACAAACCATATGTGGGAGTCACTGGTGCACAAAACAGAGCATATTCTGTTCACAAAAATGTTACGGGAGTAACTTCCCTTGTTTGGTTCGGTTTTTTGGTCAGGCTGTTGGTTGTAGATTTTTTTGTAGGCAAGGAAGAATTAGGATCTGAGGTTCAACACAACTTAGTAGCATATGAAGGAAAAATGCTGAAAGTCAGAAGGAGTAAGGGGGAAGACTTACAGAGAGAGCATAGCAGCTTCCTTAGAAATTGCAGATGTTTCTGAGGAACACTGGGCAGACACGGATGCACTCCGGGCAAGAGCAGTTTCAGTGGAAAATGTTTTCATTTTCATTCTTCCAAACATAGATATCTGAGCGTCATGTTACTGCAGCTCTTGAAATGAGCAAAATGTTCCCAGTTTTGTAACAGGAAGCATAAAAGAACTGGAGCTTCTCCTCTTGACTAAAACAGACAATGATAAGAAACTGAAATGATAAGATTTTTATTCTGGAAGTTATTTGTAACGTCATTTAAGATGTTTATTTGCACTGGGGCTCAGAAGGCTGTGTTTATGAAATGCTCATGTGTGGCAGAAGTAGTGTCTGGTTCTGACTTGACACTAAGTTTAGAATGTCAGGTTCTAAATAAAGGATCAGAATATGTGATTTCCCTGTCTATTTTTTACTTCGGGGTGTTGGATCAGGAGCCCTTTCAGCTGCTTTTCTTTACCCAAAGACAAGTTCAAATAAGGCTCTTCAGTTCTTTATTCTCTACTTTCTGGTTTTTGCTTGTTGGTCATTTTTGTCATTTGAATCTCAATCTCTCTCTGTGCACAAGAGAGATTGCTGTCAGTACTTACATTTGAATCTGCCAGCAATCCCTGGTTGGGATTTATCCCATGGTTTAAGTTATGCAAGTGTGAATTAGACACAGCCAGAGGAGGGGACATGGAACAGGCAGCTCACAGCTTCAGCTTCTGTGTGCATTACAGCCTCTGCACATCCATTCTGGTTACAGAGAGTGCTGTGTCAGGTCAGGCATTTCCTTTCTGCTTGCCTAGGAAAGGAAATGGACATTTTAAGGATGGAAACTCTTTACAGAATGGAAATGAAGTCTTTATTCCTGCTACAGAGCCAGATGCCAGGTTGTCTGGTTATAGTATTGTCACATTATCAGCATTTTCGCTCATACTCATCTTGGTTAATGTCTAACTTCAAAGGTTTTTGAAACTGTTGTCCCATTTAATTTTCTTAGGTTTCCTAAAATATTCCATCTTTAGGACAAGTTAATATTTAAGTTGTTCATTTGCCTAAAACAAATTTGTTACTTCTGATGTTCCACAGTGTACAAATAGGTCCATCACTGAAGAGCAGCTGTGGGCATTACAGAGCAGTAGTATAGAAATAGTCTTCAAGAAGGTGGAATAACAGTATCACTGCTGCTTTCTTACAGTCTTGGGGGTGCCAGGATCTGCAAGAAAGGGAACATTTCTGGATTCTCTGAATTTTAAACAATTTTCTTTGTTATGGAAATCTCATGCCATAAGGCTGTTGTGTCTGACTTGCAGTTGTGCTGAAAGTGCTGTCAGAACAATCTCCCTTGTGTTATTCTGGTGCTCCTATTTGTGGCCAACACGCTGATGAGCATGACAAGTCAAACAGAAGATGGGTCATGTTTTTTGAGAGGCAGAAAATATTTATTTCTTAGAATCAATGTTTTATCTGTACCTTTTGTTCTTTGGATTTCTCTTTCCCTTAAAAGTTTGGTGGAAATATGCATTCCACAGTGAGTCAGCATGGCCTGCTGGAGGAGCAGAAGGCAGATTCGGGAGTTATAAATCCAAGCACTTTCTTGCTGTGTGGCCCTAGAAAACTCATTTAACCTCTGCTTCCCCACTAGTAAAATCAGTATAGCGAATACATCTTTAGAGTGGTGTTGTCATTAATATGTGTAAAGCTGCAACACTAGTAGCTCATAGGCTTTTACTATCATTTATTCAAAGTAATTATATTATTTGTACCCAATAAATGCTAGGCATAATCTATTGATATAGGAATATTTATTCCTTGATATTTATTAAGCTCATTGTTGTTTCCTATTATTTCCTTGTCGCTCTTAGGCGTGCATGGATTGCAGACAAAAGCTCTGATCTTCTATAATCTAGTGATACTCCTGCACCAGGGCGTGAAACCTTGTTGGTTTTGGTGTCTGAGGGCAAGAACAGGTGATGTCCAGAGATGGTTTAGATTCAGAATCGTGGCCAAGTATAGAAGAAGTCTGTTTTCAGGTAGATGTAATGGAAGCTGAACCAGGTGTCTGGAGTTGCCTAAAGTCATTAAGAAACCCATTCTTCAGGTCAGTGGCTCTGGCTTGGCTTCAGAGTAGGCAGAGTAAGGAGGGATGGTAACCAAAGCATTTCCCTTTTTTCTTTCTGGTGGATGTAGGGGATCTCACTTCCCTGTTGAGCAGGGAATCAGTTTTCATTCTGGAAACAAGTCTGGCAGCAGCAGGATGTATGAGGTATGGGATCAGAGCTTTGGAGTGTCTTCAGTGACATTTCTCCATTCTTAGCACATCATTTAATGACAGCACTTGATGGCCGGGTCCTAAATCCAGCACCGGGTCTCAGAAGTCTGGTGTGACATTGTATACGTGCTGGCATGAAGCTAGGGGGGGTGCTCTCGAGCCATGCATGGCTTTGACTACTTGCAGAGCTACTTTTCTCAGTGCTCCAATCCCATGGTGATTCTAACTTCCACAGAGTAACATTAATTTTTAAAAGGTGCTTCTTCCCTTACTTTAACATTTCCAAGCCTTACTTCTTCTGCTCCCAGGATGGCCAGTCAAGGCACTCACCCAGGGTCATACCTTAAAGTTCTCATTCAGCTCCTTTGCCAGCATCTGGGCCTGTGCATTAGATTGCACCAAACACCCTCACAGCCATGGAGGAGGCAGGTAGTTTGTTCTCAGGGCCAGCACATCTCCTGCTATGCACAAGGAAGAGGACAGGAATCTTCAAGTAAAAGAAAAAAAGAAGTAGGAGTAAAGGCAATCAAGAAACAACCTAGAGACAAGAGGGATGAAAAGTAAAGGGAACAGTAGGTACCAGTGGCAAGCAGGATGTCAAGAGGCTTTATTTTAGCTGGGAAATTCCTCATTGTTTGGTGGCAAAATTTGGTATTTATGATTTGAGATGACTGACTGAGAAGTTTATCCTAACTAAAAGAACATTCCTTTCAACTAAAAGCTAACAGTCTGCGACTGTACCACCACTGTGCCTAGTGCTGGGCTGTGCAGAGCTATGCTGCAAAAAGCTGCCTAGAGACTTTGCCTTGGTTTTGGTGGGGCTTTTCATGCATCACTGGAGAGACTTATCTGCCACAGAATCAGCCAGGCTAAAGAGTGTTCTCAGAGCTAGCAGAAGTATACGCAGCCTTAGAGATCCTGTGTAAGCTTGGTTGTTTCTGTTTTCCTTGTGTTGTGGTTTATAAAATGTCCTTTACCACAGATTTTATTGCACTGGCTTGCAGAAAGGTCAGATATGAACAACCTGGACAACTCTCCCTGGGTGTTTATGTCTTAGCCTCCACTGACCACATTGACATTTAAGTTATCTGTTGCTTCTTATTAAATTCAAAAATAAAAATCATTTGGATTTTAGAAAGCTTTCTCTGTCTGCAATCAGAGGTTTGTCTTCTTTTAGAGCAGCTGTATACTTTGCATTCCCTTACTTGGCTGCTTGCTCGTCTTTCATGAGGATAAACATAGAGTTTGAGGGAATTTCCCAGGTGGAAACTCCCTGTTCTTTATGTGAACACTGTGTGATGTGTTAACAGTCTGCAACAGCCATTGCACTTTGCTTTCAGTCCAGTATCATTTTTGTTAGCTTCATTGTCTTTCTTGGAGAGAAAAAAATACAAGCTGAAAAGAGGATTTACTGACCCGTTATTAGCTGTCTGGATTCCAACCTCACTCTCCACACTGTAAATCCAGAGTAACTCCACTGGAGCAATGCCATTATCCAGCCTTCAACTATGGACTTGCCCGTCCTCATTGTGTTGAGGCCTACTAAACACACATATCCGGTACGGATTGACGTTACTGTCTGATGAACAAAACCATCTCTGTATGAATTATGGGCAACTCACCAACAATTTGCAGTCCAGAAAAATACTTTTGGATGTAAGTTGCTCATCCGTTCGTTGGAGATCTTTCCATGCTTTAGCTGGGCAGCTAAATTAGAACAAGTAACTTATTCAGCAGGTTTTGTGATAGCAGTTCTGTGAATTTAAGTATCTGTATATAATTTATGACATAAACACAGAAGGCTAGGAATCCTGAATGGCAGTTACTCTGGGAATGGGGAAGAGATGGATAAAATGAGTTACATTACCTTAAATGCTACCCCTTGCTGATTATAAGCTTCTTCAAACCCCATGAAAAGTGTAGATTCCTCTTCTGAACAGAAGATTAACTGGGTGCTTTTGTTTGTTTTGTCTCCAGATATTCTTTCTTTAAGGAGTCCCTACAAGTTACAAGCCAACACATTTCTTTGCAGATATAAATCACCAACTCAGGCAGATTTTGATCAGTGTCCCCCAGACACCACACTGCACTATCTGTATTGAAGAAACAGCCCTTTAATCTGCCCAATCTGGGTTGCTGGGTTTGATGTTTTCAGTGAACCAGTTCTCAGATGAAACATTTGCCTGCTTTTGCAAGCCCAGATGATAGAGTAATTGCTTTGGTTGAACTGTACTGATGAGTACACTGAGGCATTCCGAAAGCTTCCACTTCAGGATTGCACAAGCTCTCTGCAGCATCGAAATAAGCTTGAGTTTTGGAAGGGGTGATCTTAGGGTCAAGTGATCTTGGTCCTTTCCTAAGCAATTTTAAGAAAGTCTATAGCCTATCTTAGTCCTTTCAGATTCAGGTGCTGATGTACTGGAATTCAGCAGCAGTGCTTTTGATGGTAAAGCTTGCTTGTCAAGCTGGGCATGGCAAAAGATCGTTCTCAATGCGTGGAACTTGGCTACTCACTCTTAAGTGATGAGTCTAGCTAAATTAAATATTGATTCAAATGCTCTGCTTGCAACACCTCTAGCTTTAAAATCAGCATGTGGGGATTTTTATTTTTATTTTATTTTTTTGTATTGCAAAAATAAAGTTGGAGTTTTAATCATGGAGTGATTTGAAGGCAAGTACTGAAAGCAGAAAAATTCCCCTGAGTGGTATGTTGGAAAGCAAATGACGGTAAAGCCAGATCTCCATAGGGGTGGGAGGGTGGGTGAGCCACTTCATCTGAAATGAAAAGGGAAAGTCTAAATGAACTAAACTAGATGTGTCTTCCCATATTTACACTAAGTAAAAAGCCATGTGATTCAGGCAAGGAAAAGCACCATCTCACTGGGAATAATGGATTCAGATTCTTTGAAAAATTAAAATTCAGTTCCATCATTCCCTTGCTCCTTTCTAATGACACCCTACCTTATGAGTGACTTTGTCTTTACCTTCCACATTCATGTTAATATTCTGTTTACATTGATCTGAATGCCCTTCTGTGAAGAAGTGATATTATTCTTCAATGTATACTTCATGGATATTCAAAAGGAAAATCATGAATTCTGTACTGTTTGCTTAATTTACCTACCAGGTATCTTTTGTCCTCCGTGCCAGCAATGAAGAACAAAGGCCTGCATGCACTCTGCACGTCACAGGCAATGTAGTTTCAGCAAGACTGATGTGTGTGAGATTATAATCACAAGGTCTTCCAGAGACCTTGCAAGTACTGAGTTAGGGAGAGGAAATGGCTCCCGTTCTAGCCGATGGCAATGCTGTTTTTATGGATTATCTCAAATACCTCTGTCAGTGGATGTATGCAATGTGCTTCTAGAGTTATGCAGGATAAATGCTGCGGATCAAAGCAATTTTTTGTTGAGCTTTTGGATTGAAAAATAAAGTGAAATAGTAAGAATTCCTGTGGCCCCTTTGTAATATATCTCTTTAACTCCTGAGCAGCAGAAATGAGTCCTATACTCCACAACTGGCTGCTCAGAGGAGCTTTGTCATGTCCATCCTACCACACATTCAAACCTCAACTGGACAAGGTCCTGAGGCACCTGATTTCAATTGGACTTGCTTAGAGTGGGAGGAGGAATGAGAATATTTCCAAGGTCTCTTCCAAACTAAAAGACAGATTCTAAGAGGAGGAGCTACTGAGGGAAAGTTCAGCTCCACTGCAAGTTATTGTGGCTGGTATGAAACCAACCTACCAGTTGGGAGTGATGTGAAATGCTTCTCGTGCCATCCCATGTAAACAGTTAGGATTTTACAACTTTTATGTTCTTTTAGGAGGTCAACAGCAAGGCTTTTCTAGGTTTTGTCTGGCTTGTTTTTTCTTTTTCTAAACAGTCATGAGAAAAGATCAGCTATTTGTGTGTCAATCAAATACTGAACTGGAGCCTTCCATCTAAGAAAGGTGCCCTGATCTTCAGACCAGAAAGAGCTTGCCTGTCCCCATTTTCCCTGGCATAACATATACTTTATCAGGAAAAAGTAGCTCCAAAAAGGGAAAGTAAGGCATTTCTGTGGGAAGATAATTCAGTTAGAATTGTCTGACCAAGTCTACTTGGTCCCCACAGTGCAGAACCACATCACAATTTTAGAACAAAAAGTAAAGAAAAAGCTCGCTCAAATTACAACCGCTGTGTTTCTGAAAAAGAAGGTATTTCTGAAGACAGAGAACTAATTTCTGGGGTCAGAAGTTGACCATTATCTTGAGGCTAACACCTTTGAAATGTGAAATATGTCCCTAGACAGATTATGATAATAGATGGTAGACCTTTGCTTTTGTGTCTGCTGCAGTAATGATGCATTTGATCGGACCAGTGACTTTCCACAGTAAAAAGCAAGAACGAGACTTGAGGCTTTCAGCTCATGTGGTCATTAGGCATCTTGTGACCATGGCACTTTACTCTGAGGCATGATAGGCAGTGATAACTACAGTTTTGGAGTAGACTGTGAGCAGCTAACAACGTCATTTCACTGATACCATGGCACTTACCTTCTTTGTATCACTAAAAGCATGCAGAGAGATGTAAATCTGTCCTAAATAATCCATGAAATCCTCCTCTGCTGGTTCTTCAACACCCATTTTACCAGAAACAGATAAAAATGCTCTCAGCTGCATTATGCTGTTCAGGATTTCTTCCTGTAAGCCAAGTCTGAAGAAGTGAACGTGAATGAAAGACTGGCTTTGGTCATTCGTGCTCTCTGTCCTTCACTTGATTCTTGGCTGCATTCAGCTGCAAATTTCTTTATCTTTCCATTTTGATATTCCATTGCAGTTGTGAACTCTTCAGGGCAGGTGTTGCTTCTGCCTGAGTGCAGCACCCACCACAGCAGGTTCGTGGCCACTGGGCTCTACCACATAGAGTAATATGTGCCACCAGACATCCAGATGTTGGCCCAGACATACCGTGAATAACGGTGATAACAAAATGAGAACCAGGAGGAAAAGTTATTTTAATGCTGCAAGTAACCATAGGGCCTGTAGGGAGAATGCATGGAACAGTAAAATCCACACTACCCGCTGTCTGCTAGCTATCACTGTGAAGCTATGTTGTCTTGAATGTTACCAAGACTTTTTTTATCCAGTTAGCACATTGCTTGGTGTACACAGGTCATGCTGAAAGAACCTTGTGCCAGATGGTTGAAGCCACTCCTTTCTCTATCAACCAGCTGCAGAAAGAGCCAGCACAGCTTGGCAAAGTGCCTTCTACATAATCTCTGCTGTTAAAATGTCATTGGAAGGACAAATAGACTGACTTGTAGCTGGTTTTGGTATTTGGGTGAGGCCAGAAGCTGCCCTTTGTCATCACAGGCACATTTGGGATTTTCCAGAGAATTTAAGTAGGCTTGGCTTCCCACAATCATCTTGGGAACCCCGGGAAATCTTCAGCTGCAGCATATGTGAGGCCTTCATTCTGGTCCTGCTCAAACATGGGCTGGACCAGAATGCTGAAGCACAGAAGAATAAACAGCTGTGGCTCTGTAACAGGTGGGAGGACTCCTTGCAGCCTTCCTTGGGACCTGATCATACTTCTTCACTGTCCCCTCTGCGATGCAGCCACTTAACTCCAGCAAAACCCACAGAAAAATAACTGCTGAGCTTGTGAACTCTCAGACCATGAGAGGGAGCTTTTAAAATGTTTCTCATGTCTTTTGTCTTGTCAAACTCACCATGGCTCCACCCCAGCCACATGGTACAGGTGATGGGCAGACTCCATCTTGCCCTCACTGCTTTCTTAATGAGACCAACGCTGGTGGCCCACAGCAACACAGCCGTTGGATTTTGGAGCTGCTCTTATCTGTGCTTGTGTTCTGAGTGCACAGCCCGTGGTCTGATGGGCCTGCTCCAGACCTCCCTGCCTCTGCTGGTGACAGGACAGGCTCAGCCAAAGGGGTCTTACTGACAGCTTTCCATCCCCACAGTGTCTGTTTCCTCATTCACTTTTTGTAAATCTTTAGTCTTCGAAGTAGAGTTTATACACAGTTTAGGGAGTTTCAGTTGTTACACAATAAACCTTAATGTATTATCTCAATATTATCTCTGGTGATAAGACCAGTGTTTTTGGTAAGCCCATGGCAATGGACATGAGAAGTCTCATAACACAGTTACACAACAAAGCTTTCCTGCATCTTTGAGCCAGAGGACCCTGCTGCTGTACAACTGAGCCACCAGCTATGCCACTGTGATGCTTGTCATGAGGGCTTACTCTATACAGTTATTCTCTCCTGTGGCCTAATTTCACATCTCTGTAACCCTGTCTTCACCTGAGAGGATGAAAAGGTATATGTCACCTAAGAAACAGTCGATGTCATGAAGTGAGGACCAAGGCAGAGCTGAGAACATTTGAATCTTTTAATTGTACTTCTGTATTACTGATCATTCAGTCATGGAAGAGATTGTCCTATTAAAAGTGTTGAATTTTCCAACTTACACTTGTTTGCAAGACAGCCCCATCATGTTACTTTACATTTCATACCTGTAACTGCTTTTAAATATGGGACAATATGAGGTCCAGTCAGCTCCTGTTGGAAGTCTTCTTGAGCTCTTTAAAATGTTGTTCATGAATAGCATATAACATTCTGATACACAGTCTTGTTTTAGTAAGACGGGTTGGAATGTTCTTAAGTTTGCAATCTTTCTTACATTGCAAATAGTCCTAGAGGAGGAGGCAGATTTAATCTTCGCAAAGAGTACTTTCAGGCTTCTAATGACTCAGAGCTGTAACCTCTGTATTGAGAGAGATGCTTGATGGTATCCTTGAGCGCTCATCTTCAAACTTATCAAAACTCAGCTAACTGACCAGCTCCAGTATGCCCAAATGCACCAGCATCCACCCAGCACAACTTTCTTCTTCTTCATTTTCCTTAATCATGGCCAATAAGGATGCACATACCACATTGGATTCACTCACAGGACCATTGCTTGCTTTCTGTCAAACTGTTGGCCACAGGGAGGGGCCCTGCAGGCAGTTTCTGTTAAGAAGAAAAACTAACAATAAACAGGTTTTTTTTAAATGCAATCCCTTTCATTTACGAAGAATGTGAAAAGTCTGTTTCTTTTAAAGGAGAAATAATGAAACAGGAGTGACAGCATTTTGGATCCGGGAACAAAGACATTATCCTTCAGCCAAAAGTCTGTACTGGGGTGGGGGAATTTTCCTCCTGTGAAGACGTCTATGTTTGTCTGCACTTACTCGCTATCTTTTCTCTGCTCTGTCTGCACATCTTTCACATTTGCACAAATCACCATTGATAGCAGAGGAACCGCTCTGCCTTTGTTATGAGCTGCTCCCCTCCAGAAGGGAGCCTAAGCCTTGCTGTGATGGTGAGGAAAGGATATGTCACATCACTCATTTATTCTTATAATAGCTCTGAAGGTCCAAGGACACAAACAAGAAATGATTGTAGATCTAATTTTTGATTGGGCTGCCCTATGCTCTCAGAAACTGTATGTCAATCTTGGGCCAGGCGAGCTCTTTTCCAGGTCTGAGATAGAGGATGCGAATGTCATGGTGCTGGTTAGGAGCAATCGCTTTGAGTTCAGTTTCTCTTTAGTAAAATCACTTTAAAAGAATAAGCGGGTGACACCTGTGGACCACAGAGGGTGATGGCAAGGAGAGGAGTGGTGTGCCTGGTGGCAGCAGGCAGGGAGCACCTGAGGATGGAGGAATCAGTGGAGGCAGGGTGCGTGAAGCACTGCAGGACGGTGTAAAGCACATGGCTCTCCTGAGCTACTGACTTTTAGTATCCAGCAGAGGTGAATATTATTCTCTAGGCATATTTCCCATAGCTCTTCCTTGAGAAATGACAGGTAGAGGTGGGGCAGTTGCTTTATAAGATGTTCTCTTGCTAAGGATTCATCTGACAGATGTCGTCCTGCAGGGCAGCAGTGCTCTGGGTCTCAGCTGAAGTCACCCGCTCAAGTTCTGCAGTAAGGAAAAGTGGTAAAAGAAGTTCCAAGTACAGCCATGTGAATTTTCTTGTGATTTTCCTTTCCTTGTTTTGGTTTGCCTTGTCTGATAAACTTTTCCAGCCATCCCTAAGCCGTTCTGAGTATGTTTTCTGAAGGATGGAAAAACACACCACTGATTCCCTTCAGGTTAGTTTAGTTCTGACAGGGTGTGAGTGTGGTTATACGTGGGTGCGGCATTGTATGTATATTTATCAAAATCAAATAACAGCAGAAAACTATTTACAACTTTTAACTCCTCTTGCAATCTCTTCTGTGGAAGAAAAGTTTTTCACATGAATATTTCTTGCATTAGAGGTGAAATCAGATCCCTGTCCCGCACTTGCTGTGTTTGGAGTGTGTCCAAGAGCTCTTAAAAAAGGCATTCCAGCTGGAATATGTCATGGACTATTCGCACTCCCAGCTCCGACGGGTTTCCAGTGGGGAACTGGAATGCAGACCTCCCGGTCACACACAAGAGTGGCTGCATTTGGGGGGATCGTGTTACAATTAAGAGAAAATAAGTGCCAAGGCAGGACCAATATCACATGAAGATGGCAGAGAGAAACAAGAAAAAGCCATGTGTTGTGCATAAGGAGCTCAGCAAATCTACATCTTTGCAAATATACATTTAATGCTGGCCAGAGCTTAAGCCAGTGCAATGATTAGTCAGGATTTACACATCTGCACTTCTGCTAAAAAGTGATTTTTATTTCTTTAAAAGGCAAAATCCCCACAGCAGAATGGGCTGCCTGGAAATTACAGAGAAAAGCAAAGAGAAAATGAAGCATCTGAGCTCAGATGAGCATTAGATCATGGAAAACTCCTCAAGGCTAAGCATTACAGGCAGAGTACCCCCCATTCATCTTCTGGTGACCCCGTCTCCCTTAGATGGGACAACCCTGCTGTAAGGAGAAAGAAGCATAAATATACATTTTCTGAGCTAGGGACAATATCTTTTTCAGTTCTTTGTTTCACAGTTCTGTTTTAAACAAGCAGAACCACTCCCTCCCTGCAAATATCTTCTACTTCCGTTGGTCTTGTGTCAAACTAAACCTGGAATATGTTGGAGAGATCGTGTTAAAATGGTTCTGTTCTTGCCTGGTGTCATGAATATTAACATACTAAATAGAACAGGCTGTGGTAATAAGAATGTTGATCTCTCTGGCTGTGAGAGAGAAAAAAAGCAGAGAAAAAGCAGCGTTATGTGAATCTCACTGGTATTTAATTTGCAAACTGAATTGCACCCATTTAGGGAGGGAAAAAAAGAAGCAATGCTCATATTGATGAGAAATTCTGCATTTAAAAACACCCCTTATTAATGATTCAAAACATACAGTTCCTAGGCACTGTAAACAAGTTCAGTATTCTGTACACTAATCCATAACCATTATCATATGTGGGGAACAAGAAGTTATTCACAAACAGATGTTCCTTTTGCCAAACCCATTCATTTAATGCACATTTTACTTTCCAAGTCCTTGTTAGCAAGTTTCTGTGGTAGGCGGATTACATGAAAGGATGGAAAAGCACGATTCCTGTGCCTGCAAAGGAGCAATGTCTTCATGTTTGTTCTGGAGTCTTTTCCATCTTGCCTTGAAGTGGAAGAGTTATTCGTCCTGCACACACTCTCACTGCCCTGGAGGGCACTCAGCTTTGTTTCCAGCTGCTGTGAGGCACCAGGAGAAGCCAAACTTGTTCTGTTACCAGAGAGATGCATCAATAAAGGTGCTCTGTGATCTGACCAGTCATGGAAACTGGCATTCAAATATGCTTGTGCTCAGAGGAGGCAATTACCTTGCCACAGGTCATGGGTGAGCTTTCAGGGAACGATATGCCAAAAGCTAAGGGTGGAGGAAGAATTACGGCTCAGTGCGTGACTAATTTTGCAGTTAATTTATGTTTCTCAGAGCCCAGTTCAGTTGGGTTTTTAGTATCTCCAAGCATGGAAGTCCCACCAATTTATGGACAACCTCTTCCACTGGTTGAACTGCTTTCTGAGCACACCAATGAGAAGTCAGAACCATTCTCAGTGGGCACAGTCTGAAATACAGGAAATTCCATTTAAACATAAGAATAAAACGTCTTCATGTGAGGATGATCTGACACCATTACAGTTTGCCAGAGAGTTGAGTGAAACTTCCATCCTCGGTGATATTCAAAACCCAACTGGACAAGGCCCTCAGCAACCTTCTTTGAGCAGGATTGGGCTGATGACAAAGATTCTGGAGGTGCCTTCAAGCCTCAACTATTCTGTGATTCTGTGAAGTGCTATGGGAGATGACAGTAGTGACACATTTAGAACAGGCCATAGGAGGAGGAAATTCCAGTTATCCACATTTGAATCAACAATTCATCAAGATGAGGTGCAGAGACATAATAACTGATGGGGAGAAACTCTTTATCAGGGACTGTAGTGTGTTGGGATGGGACAAAGGGAAAGTGTTTCAAACTAATAAAAACGTATTGTAAAATTAAATGTAAGGAAAAAATTGTTCACTGTGAAGGTAGTTAGGAACCAGAACATGTTGTCCTGAGTAGCTGTGGATGCACCATGCCTGGAGTTGTTCAAGGCCAGGTTGGATGGGGCTTCGTGCAACCTGGCAGAAGGTTGGAGTGAGGTAATCTTTACAGTCCCTCCAGCCCAAACTATTCTGATTGTACAAATGCTTCATCAAAAATCTAGACACAAAAAATATGCTATTTTGCATTTGATCTGGAGTGGTGTATGGGGACCTGTTCTGTCACAATAATCACAGTACAGTCAGAACAGTGCCAAAGTGGGAGAGAATAACCCAAGTAAATTTAATATGTGGATATTCAGTTTCAAGAGAGGCATATCAAAACAAGACTGAAACAAAACAAAACAAAAAAGAACTTAAAAGGGACAGTCCAAAAAAAAAAAAAGAGGGAAAGGGCATCCTAGATGCTGTTAAAAATACTATATTAAAATCCCAGATTAAAGTTGTACCCAATTTGAAAAGAAATCAGTGTGTTCCAAAAAGGTCATTTTGCTTCTCAGTAGGAACATTATGGATGCTATCAGAGGTAATAAGTTAATGATTAAAAATTTGAGAAGCTTACCCAACAAGAAAGCTCATAAAAGCTCATGGCAAGTCAACAATATGACAGAAATTAAAAGGACTAAAATAGAATGTGCACTGAGCCATGCAGAGACTGATAGTAAATATAGCAAAGACAGGAAGCCAACTACTTTGATGGCAAATGTGTAAAAGGGTACTCAGGAATGACAAGGAAACATCAGAAATGCTCAGTGAATTTTATGTACCAGTCTCTCATGCTGGAGATATTAGGTAGAGTCCCAAATCCAAGATATTGTTGACAGCAGTCCCTCAGAATAGACAGACCAATCTGAAGTACATTCAGATAGATAAGCTGGATGTCAGTGAGCCAGCAGGACCAGATGCCATTTACATGATAGTTCAAATGTGAAGCTGCTGAACTGCTGGCCGAGGTGTGTGAGCTGTCATTACAAGCAGCCCTTGCTCTGGAGGAGGCAAAGATGCCAATGCAGCTGCTAGCTAGAAGGGAAGTTTGGCAACAACAGACTGGTGAGTTTAACTTCCATCCCTTCTCTCACAGCAGATTTATAAGGTTATTGTACACACGAATAAACATGATGTCAAGGAAAAGAGCTAGTACTACGTCTGCAAGGAGTGATCCTGCCTTATCAGTCTGCTGCAGCTCCCTTGGGAGGTGGCTGGCTCACAGTCAAGTCATGTGAGATAAAGGCAGTGGGTACGGTGAGAGTTACGCACCCAATCTTGTGGCGCTAGAAGAGGGGCAGTTTGCAGGGACTGGTGGGTAGGTCGTTCCAGGTGGATGCAGGGAAGGACTGCAGCAGGGGTGGCAAAGGGAATTGTGGAGACCAGATATGGGCAGGCTCTGGCTGACTCAAGAAAACTCACTGGCATGTCAGCTGCTGAGAGGACCAGTCAGGGGGTCCCATTGTAACAGCTGTGGCTGCTGATGGTGTGGGGGCAACGGGCTGCAGAAAGCAGCTGGGCTCTCCCCAAGCACCCCTAAATGCTACTGTTGAGAACAGAGTGTGGCTGAGTAGGGTAATTGGTCAGATCCAGGAAGACATTTTTGTGACTGCCGGTCAAAGAATAGAGGTGGATGGTATATCTTCCAGCCTGGCAGTAAACAAGTATCTTGCTAAAAGGAAAAGCAATCGTTTCCAGGAAGCCAAAGGCTTTGTGTATGGTGCTGGTAGACCCCTACTTGCTGCCACAGGGACCAGGATTGTTCCTGCAATCTTGTCACATGCCTGTGCCCAAGAGGCTCTGCAGATGGCTCAGCAACCTATATGGATAAGCAGGAAGTCAAGGCTTTGCTCCATCTCTCCTGATCCAAGACCTGGTCCAGTCCGTGGGTGTGCTGTAGTGCTTGACCTTTTCTAAGAAGAAGCAAAGGTCCTGGGATCAACAGCAGGGCTGAGGCAATTCCATTAGAGCCAGATATTCGCTCCAGCCATCTTGCCAACTTGCTTGAGTATCTTTTGCCATTATACAGTTTGCAGTTGTGCCCCAAAGGAAAAGAAATTGTCTTTGTGCCATTTATGATCTTCATTGTGTGTTAAAAAAGAGTGGGGGGAACCTTTGTTTTGAGTTTCCTTCCAATACTGTTTTTTTTCAGTTGTCTTTGGATATTTTTGCCTTGTTTTGTTTTCCTGGTTAATGTCATCATTCATCTTTCCTGTTTTCACTGTAGGACTTCATAGATGGTTCACAGATGTGCACTGGAAAGTCTCTCACTGGAAATTAAAAGGTAGCAGGCTGAATCTTGAATGGGAACACTCTTCACTGAGTTAGCTTATTGCTCACAAAAGCAGCCTGAAAAGAGATTTCACTGGATCTTGCTGCTTTGGTTTCCCTTTTCCCTGGATTTTCTTAAAACTGCCTCCCAATACTTGCGCAAACCCCAAATAGGACTTTTACAATAACATCACAGCTCAGCTGGCAGCCTTCCCCAGAACAAGTCTTCCCTCATCCCATATTTTTTCAGCCTTTTGCTAAACTCAGTGGAACTTTCTAATCAACATAGCCTTTTTTTTTTCCTTTTTTTGCCCTTTATGTTTTTCCATTTAGAGCATGTTGCCCTGGTCAAGTTTCTTTTTGCTGTTTACAGCAGAGAACGAGGCCTTTTCTGCCAGCTGATCTGGCATTTCCCTGGTTCTTCTGTCAGACGTTCTTCTCAGGATTCCCTCTGTACCCATTTCTCCACTTAAACAAGTGCTCAAATTCCTGGACATGAGCCTCTCTCAACTTTCCAGGTCTAAGCAGGTCTACTGCCACACCTGCTCCATATACTGAGAATCTTTGGAAATGCTGAGCCTGTATCTTTCCTAATTTGTGTATTCTCTAATTTGTTTCAGATAGAACATGCTCTGGTCAGTGGAAAGCCGCGACTCTCTGGGCCAAAAGTGGCAGCTCTATGCTATCTGGCCCCATAAAATGAGATTCCCATCTATTTCTGCAAGTGTGTAGCATGTCATATGTTTTTGTAGAATCACAGAATGGTTTGGGTTGGAAGGGACCTTAAAGATCATCTAGTTCCAACCCCTTAACACTAGTAAGGACATAACCCATCAGATCAGGCTGCCCAGCACCACATCCAGCCTGGCCTAGAGTGACTCCATGGATGGAGCATCCACAGCTTCTCTGGGTAGCCTGTGCCAGGGCCTCACCACCCTCTCAGTGAAGAATTTCCTCCTCGTATGTAATCTAAACCTAAACTTTTTTTAGCTTAAAACCGTTACTCCTTGTTCTATCACTACATTCTCTGACAAAGAGACCCTCCCATCTTTCCTGCAGGTGCTTTTTTAGGTACTGGAAGGCCACTCTAATGTCTCTCTGGAGCTTTCTCTTCCCTAGTCTAAATAATCCTGTAGGAGAGGTGCTCCAAGCCCTCCTTTGGACCCGCTCCAACAGCACCACATTCTTCTTGTGCTGGGCATCCCAGGTCTGGACACAGTGCTCCAAATGGGGCCTCATTAGGGCAGAGCTGAGGAGGACAATCCCCAACCCCCTCCCTGACCCTGCTGCCTACCCCTCTATTGAATTAGCCCAGGACTCAGTTGGCCTTCTGGGCTGCAAGCACACATTGAGAGCTCATATTCAGTTTTCCATCCACCATTTAATCACAGCATGTGGCAAAAAACACATGGCTGAAGTGCAAACTATTCCCTGGAGATGGTGGCACATGCCTGCTGCCCCACCGAGTGCTAGAGAGTTAATCCCATTCCTGCAGAGAAGCTGCATGGAGATTCAGCAGAGAGAGGTGGCTGAGTATCAAGCATCTCTGGAAACTGTATCATGTTATTTTCATTAGTTTCCGACCTCGGTAAGCTGAGATTGACTGAATGCTCTGAGGGAGTTCAAAATGAGAACGGCTGAATCACAGCAGCCTCACTGCAGTGATTGAAGGCAACCACAAGCAGAAATCTGCATGAGTCATTCCAAAGAGAGAGGCCAGAGAAAAGGGTGGGCGTGCTGTGTACTGAAGTACATAGCTCTTCTGGGAATGTGAGCTTCTCAGGAGCTTTTACGTTACTATTCTGGTGTAAATCTGAAGGGACTCTGCTGATTTATATGTCATTGCCATAGATACAGGTGGGCTTTGCTGGGAACGACAGGTACAGCCCTGCATCTGCCCTATCCTTAGACCTACTTGTTAGCCACCTGCTGCTTGTCAATATATGCAGGAAGGATAAAGGATTCTGCAGTCCAGAATAAAGGCGCAGGGTTGGGTGGGTACCCTAAGAGAGTTTATGGGACCATGGCCTCAGATTGTCCCACTCTGATATTCCTAATGCTTGTAGGAAAAAATCACTGCTCCTCCTGGGCAGGGGGTGGCAGAACGGTGCCTTATGAAGTGGAGCCATGCCTTGCACAACTCTCCTCATATGCCCTAAGTGGCCAGCTGTCTCTCACAGCACTGGCAGGAAAGAGAATGAATAAGCTAGTTGGCTTGACAGGGGTAACCTCCTGTAAACATCAGGACACCTTCACCTACAGCCAAAGGTACAAAATGCTGAGGGCACCTACCTAGCATGCTGTGTAATGAGCTCCCAGCCTGGCAGGGACAAAAAGCAGGGTGAAAAAACAGCCTACCTGTCAAAAGCATCCCACAGGTTGCAGGTTATATACCTCAGAGCACCTGCTGCCAAACCTCAGCAGCCACAGGTACCTCTCATTCCAGTGACAGGGTCTACCCCACTCACCCGACCACCCCCATAATGTATAACCTCAGAGCAGGTGGGTTCACTGCTTTTGCTGCTTTTTCTGTTTGTCCCAGGATGAGAGCCATGAAGCCTGCATTCCCTTGCAGCAAGGCTCCTGTGTATTCAAAGGAACAGTTAACATTTACAAGAAACACTCTAATTCCGGAGTATAAAACCATTGTTTTGACGACTCCCTTATGTGGCTAAGCATTAAAATGTTTACACAGACTGGCCCAAGGTCTATTTCAAGTCAAAACCCCACAGTCAGGCATTCCTGCATCCTACAACAGCTTTCCCTCAAGCTGACGGTGGCAGGATGGAGCTGGCTGGAGCTGTCTCAGGGACAGAAAGGCCCACTGCTGCCCGTGCATTGTCCCCTTGCTCCTGAAAAGGGATGCCCAGCCACAGTATGGGTCTCCATACCTAAACAGCATTGCTGCTGTGAATGGAGATGTTTGGTACACCGTGGAGATGGCAGCAGCCCACTTTAAAGCCTTCTGATGACCAGTGAAAATACATACAGCAAAACACATCAGCTAACTGCACTAAGCACTGGATTACCTAGTTGTTCCCATAGCAGAAAAATATCTTCTGGAAACTTTCTTCATTCCTAGATTCTCTGTATCTTCACATGAAAACACAGTGTTTGACAAAATATGAGAACTGGTTCTCTTTTATTTTAGCTTTTTAAACCACATAATTAAACATCTTATAAAATTTCTACTCATAATTTTATAGTATAAATCATAGAATGGCTTGGGTTGGAAGGGACCTCAAGTATCATCAAGTTCCAACCCCTGTGACATAGGCAGGGTAGTCAGCCACTCAATCAAATACTAGATCAAATTGCCCAGGGCCCCATACAACCTGGCACTGTACACCTCCAGGATGGGGAATCCACAACCTCTCTGGGCAGCCTGTGCCAGTGCCTCACCACTCTCTCATTAAGAAACTTCCCCCGATAGCTAATCTAAATCTCCCTTTCTTGGTGTAAAACCATTCTGCCTCGTCCTATCACTACCTACCCATGCAAAGAGTTGATTTCCCTCATGTTTATAAACTCCCTTTAAATACTGGAATGCTTTTCAGGGCATCATGGCACACATTTTCCCAGACTACTCTGGAAACGTAACCGGATTTACAAAGAGAAAATGCTTACGTATTCCTACACCTTCTATATATGCAAGGGTCTAGAAGATATGCAAAAAGTACAAGGATTGAATACTCTAATATGGTAAATGCAAAACCAAAGGATATTCTTCACAAAGAAACTGTGGTGACGGATGAAATGACACGGAATGGCAGTATGTATGTATACACATAAATATTGTGTCTTTCTGTTCCAGAGTGTGGTGTTACTGAGGTGGAACCGAAAAAAAAACAAAAAAACAAAACAAAACAAACAAAAAAAACCCAACAACAACAACAACAACAAGCATTATTGAGATTCCTGTATAATCAAAACTGGGCCTGCAAAGACACCGTTCATTGGGAGCCACACACTGAGGCTGTGAGAGCTTCCAGCAGTGACCGTATTACAATTAAGAATAACATTTTTTCCAGATAGGGTAAACACCATTTGTCACTTCATAAGCTTAAGGATTTGAAAATGGAACTAAAAGTATTTCCTTTACTCCTCCTGAAGCAGTTGATGTTGCTTCATCTTCTGACACTGCAAGTATTTGCAGACATCACCAAATGAAATTAAAAGCCCCCTTCCTTTCTCCTCCTTTCCCTTATTTCCCAGTTTTGAAATGGCTTTTTCTGGAGCACTGATGTAGAGCTTTGCTGCTGATTGGTTCTACTGCTTAAATGTGATGAGGGGAAGCCTGGACGTGGATGGATGGACCACCCAGCTTCAGAGGAGGTTGGGGTCCAGCCAGGAGGATACGCTTTTCAGCCGGCTCTTTTCCCAAAACACAGTATTTATGACCTTGAAACAGTATCAGCAAAGACAGGTACGGGTTTTACAAAGCATACCCACAACCAAAGAGCCTGAAAGTGGCTGAGCACCCACCTCGCCCCCGCCTTGGCTCTACCCCCCCAGCTGCTCAGCCAACGAAGTCGAGCAAAGCAGAAACTTCAGCTAAGGGCTGTGACTAATTAAGATGTTATCTCGTGAGCAGATTGAGATGAAGGTGCCTGGGAAGAGAATGCAAAAATCCTAAGTAGCTGCAAAGTGGCTCTTTTCACCAGCCTTAAAGCAGGCACCCCTTAATAATTCACAGCTGTGCATATTTGAACCTCATCTAGCAGCAACTCATGTGTTATTGACGTTCTTCTTACTGGCAGTGAAGCTGCAGAAACGACAACGATATCTGCTTTGGCTGATGGGAGAGCAGGTGTTGGGTAGGGCTCCTACTGGTTGCAGTGCACAGCCCCTGTCCTGGGAAAGCAGGGCAAGAGGAGGAGATGGCAAAGCAGCTGAGCTGGGAGACTCTGGAAACCCTAAAGAGCAGAAGGGTGGAGAAGCACAGGTAGAAAAACCTGCAGGATTAGTGACTGTATTCTCTTGGAGTGTGAGCTCATCTTGTTAGCTATGTCCTCCAACCGACATGCAATGGTCCATGCTGAGGGCAAAGGGCAGGTCTCTTGACCACGGACCAAAGCATGCAGCTGCTGCCTGGCACAGAGACCTTGAGCTGTTGCAGGGGATTCTGCTGTGCCCACCAAAGGAGGTGTTGGTGTGCAGGATCCCAGGACCGCTGTCACATAGCATGCTTGGTGGTAGCTTTGGTATGGATGCCATCTGATGAGGAAATGGATGGACACCACCAATCTCACTCCCACAGAGCACCAGGCAACTGAAAACTTGCCCTCCTCCCACTGAGGTCAAGGACAAAACGATGAAAAGCTCTGTTTTCTGTGCCTGAAACCCATCTTGGCTCCTGCTACGCTTTCCCACAGGCAGCCTGGAGCAGATTATTTGTGTTATCTTTACTCAGCTGTTGCGAAGTCCTTACTGGATGGCAGGGATGGCCCTCCCAGGCAGGATCTCAGCAGGATGGTCTGTGCTCTGCTGGTGCTCTCACTTATCACTGGGAGGATATTCCAGGACCGCATGCATTGGCAGGAAGGAAGTTAATGCACAGCCTCTGATAAACCATCTGTTACAAAAACAGTGATCAAAATCCAAAGCAGCAGCCCGTCAGTCAGCAGCGTGACTAAACTCAGGTTAGCTGAAGCCAAGTTCTCCTTTTAAGTAAACAGACCTCCAAGTATTGCTACTCTGACACATGCTGGATCATTGCTTACAAGATGAAACTAGCCTTTCTCCTGCCTGAACCCGAAGTCAGAGGCGACTTCTGAATGAATCATGGATGCAAGCTTTGTGATAGGCAAGGATTCTGCATGCATGGAAAGCTTAGAGTCAGACGTGCTACCAGCTGCAGTGGTCCAAGGCAACAAAGCTTCAAGGACAAGCACAACTTCTGTGGATGAAGATCACAGGAAGAAAAAAGGTCCAGAGGAGTAAGAAAGCACCAGAGCCACTTGGAGGACCTCTGAGCAATGGCCACCAGGGAGGCCTGTGTTCATCGCTGCCAGGAGTTTTAAAGAGAAAACCCACAGAACAGCAGGACTGTTGACACTGTCCAGATCAAAGCAGCTTTGTGGTTTGGAAAATGTGTCATTGAAGGGAGGAAAAAAATTAACGGAAACCTCCACAGGGATAGTTTAGCAGTAGGTGAGGGATATAACCAGCTTCCTATAGGTACCCCATGTAAGATTGCAAGGTGAGCCTGGCAGGTTGCTAGCAGGTTGTGATACAAGAGTGGTGTGCCCCAGACCAGAGAGAAGCTCCTGTGCACAGGCTATGTTTATAAGCTACATCCAATCTTGGCTAGCTTAGCCTGCTTCTTCCTGCCAGGGCACTTGAGTGATTCTGCCTGGTCATGCATCTTCTCTAATGCCTTCCAGGTGATTTAGATGAGCTTTCCAGGAGTCTCTCTCTCAAAGCATCCATCCAAAGGATAGACATAGGAAATCTCTTTATATTCTCCTTTCTTAAGTTCTGCTACGCAGGAGTGACGTACAGATGTGTCTTAATATTAATTGTTTGGAGATAGCCCCACACTGGAGACCTGTATCTGACTCACCTGATTTGCCCTGGCTCCTCATGAATGATGCAGGCAGGTGGACAAGCCTGGTGCAGAGGAGGATGTGTTTGTTAGCACATTCCATCCATCTAGTTGTCCACTGATGCTTAATGAGATCCAGGAAGACAGTCATGAGGCCGGGCAGCTCAGATCTCATCCATAATTGCTTGCTGTGCAGCAAGCTGCAATCATATGGGAGCTATAGACATTACAGCCTTAATGTCTATAGCCCAAGCAGGAGCAGGAGGAGAGACTTTACCAACAGGATTTTAGTTTGAATCATTCCAAGATCCATCTGCACTCTGAGAATTGCAGTTCATGAGCTCAGTCCTCAGAGTATTTCTCAGTATTTTTTCTGAAAAGCACTGATGGAAGCTGTGGCCTTAGCAAGCGTTTTGAGACTGGGTGTCCTGCTTTCCCAAAGCAGGCATCTATCACCAGCAAAGCACACCTTGCCTTACGAAGTACAGAGCAGAGAAGGATTCTCTGTCCTGAGTGATTTACATCTAGGAGGTATCGATATGAGGATGGACAGTCTCCTGATTTCATGGTGAGATTTTCTCCATTCATCTTTAGGTCTTTCACGTTTTGCTAGTTTTGGAAACAGGAAAATCTTCAGTGTTGTTGTGAATCCCTTTAGAAACTCAGGATAACAGAGCACCGTTAAATATATCGTTATTGGGCAAAACATTCCTGCTATTCTTTTGATAACACTTGCAAACTTGGTTTTCACCTGTACTGGATCCCTTGAAGGTCTGGTTTTGGAAAAGCTCATGCTTTGCAGCTCCTGCAGTGATAATAGCAGGCACTGGCTGGCGGCACATCTCCAGACCCTATTATTGGGCTGGAGGTAGGGCTGCGAGCAACAGGAATGTGATTCCTTGCACTAAAGCAGGCAGGTATGTATCTGGTAGTGCACTGCATGTACTGTGGCAGTGCCTGGTGGTCCTGTGGCACCCAGCACCAGTAAGACAGCTAGCAGTGGGCTCCCCAACCATTTCTTACAGAAAATGGCAAGAGGTTGTAAAGAAAGACGTCTCTTCAGCTCAGTATTTATCAGCAGGGTGGGGCTTGTTCAAGGACTCCCTTCTCCCCTCCTTACAGGCTGAGGTCAAATGAGAACACAAATCTCGCTGATAAGGCTGTCAAAACATGCCAATTGAATGTCAGATATGATTAATAGGGAAGATAACACCGATGTGATAGGTCATGGGGAGGAAACTGCTAAACCAGTTGTAAAAATGGAGAATGTGTTGGAGGAAGCAGCAGAGCCAGGTCAGAGTGAAGAGATTTGCACTGCGCAGAATTCTGTGTGCTGGTGTGGAAAGCTTTGCTGCTGGCACACAGGGCTTGGAACATCATCAGGAAAGTCACTCTTTCATAACATACAAATGATTTCAGGACAGCTTCCAGATATTCCCATGATTTCATTGCCCTAATGCGTTGCGTTGCATCCCCCAATACACTGATAATCAGCTCAGACATCTCTTCAGCCAAATCACCTCTGAGCAGTGGTGGGAGGCATTCCTGGAGAGTTCTTTACCACTGTGGTTGTGCAGACCAGGCAGGGGAACTCCCCATACATCCACCATTTGCAGGATTACAAGGGACACGTACAAGGGTCACCGCTTTCCCTGTTAGCATCAGCTGCTGCGGCATCCGTGCCCCAGCTCACCCAGGAATGGCCATACGGCTCCTGTCACTCAGATTACATACAGTTCCCAGCCCTATGCATTTGCACAGGAAAAGGCTGGAGGCTGAGGTGGAGGAGGAAGGGAAAAGCTGGCCACAGTGCTGCACCTCTCTGTCAGAAGGATGACATGACTAACCCTTTTCAGCCACAGCACAGCACCTGTCAGCAGAGCCAAGAGGGGACACGATAGAGGTGAAGAACAGACAGCCCAAAGAAAGTAAGGCATAACACAGAGCTCTTGCTTTCCCAGCCTGTGATTTCTTGCTTAAGCTTCTTTCGAGACAGTGGCCCTCTATGATGTCAGGCCTTTCGCTTCAGTCTCAGCTTTATTTACTGCTTCTTCCCAATGTTCCAATGCTTTCCTCCTCACCAGTACTCCTGTGGCCATGGAACATTGCCAGTGCCACCACCTTGTCTGAGTGGAGGAACAAGCTGAGGTTAAAAGCAAGGGCTTTGCACCCACCAGAGTTCCCACTTAGCCCGTCAGCAGTCACACTGACATACAACCCTGGCACAAATGCACACAGCAGCAATTTACACACAGCTTTACCCAAAAAGAAGTATAAATTGATGCTGGCTTGCTGGTCATGGAAAGGAAGCATGTTACCAGGCCCAACAGCAGATATTGTGGTTAATCTTTTATGCCAACAGATACTTAGTTTTAATTTAAACCTCCCTTTTATCTTTCTACCTTCCTACCCTAGAACAAACATACTTTCACCTACTGCAAATGAATCGGATGAAAAAGCCATTTTTCTTGCCCTGTCACAAAGCCACAATCTGGGGCTACTGCACGTGTGGAATTTTCCATGTGGTTGCGATAAGCAGCCCATGTGCACAGAGGAAAAAAACAGCATGGCTTTTAGATGGTGCAAGAATTGCCTCTGATTATTTCCGCAACACCTGTACAGCTCCTTAACCAAATCCTCTGGCTGCCTCCAAGTGAAACAGAGCATCAGGTGCTAACACAACAACCAAGTGCCAACCAAGCGTGCAGAAAGTGTCTGCAAACAATGCTGTAGTTGATGGGATATTTATGAGTGTCATGAACAGCTGTAGCCAGATAGAGTACATAGAAGGGCATAGCCAATATTTCACAGTGGCCCACACCACTGATTTGGTCTGGAGAACCAGATGGCTAAATGTCATGCTGCTGGCTTGGTTTTGAAGCCCAGGTAACAGATTTCCAGTTCCTTTCCAAACGTGATAGAAAAAACGTGTGCAATGACTTACAGCAGTAGCTATGGACTCAGGTATTCTCATGTGAAGGTTATTTATTCTGATCCAGAGAAAAATCAAATGAAGCCCTCTGTTTCTACGTAAGTATAGAAGAAGTCAGATTCCAAAGTAGTTGCTTACCATCTATTGCTTTCCTGAATATGTTTTCATTTTCAGCTTTAGCTGAACTTCTGATTGGTGGTAAGCTATAGAAACCCCTCCTACCTGAAATTAAAATTTCAGTTTCCTCAGTCCACTCCCACTCGTCTTAAAAACAACAGGAGTTTTGATGATGATGGGTGGGAGAACTACCCCTAGTACAGATTCTGATGATGAGATTTGGTGTATGAGCATCAACAAGGTGAAAATATGTTCACGGGAAAACTGTACCTCCTTTGAATATACCTCTGCTTTAGCAAAAGACATCCCCATTTCTGGGCTCAGCTGGGTGCTGTGTTTGCCATATGAACCTGATGTACCCAGATAAGGTGCTGGGTGGCAATATGAATCCCCAAGCCAGAGAAAAAGGGCTACTGTGGCTCCCAGGTTCAGCAAGCACAGCCCCTGACTACCACAAGCCCTGCATCTGCATTCCCATGGTGTTTTTGGATGGGACTTTAAAGATAGCCAGCCCAATCCCTCAAAAACAGCTTCATTCTTCTTCACAGAGAGAGATTGAAGAGCTGAAAAAAAATCCCATTAAAAATAAATACAGCTCAGAAGGAGGCAAAGTTCTTACCAGCCACACTTCTGCAGTGCTGACAAATTGTGCTTGAGAAATCCACTTCTTTCAGAAAAATTCACCTGACTTGTTCTATTTTACAAGGAGTGTTTCTGAGCCTTGAGTGAGTGCAAACAGCTGCGGGTCTGGGCAAGGTCTGAGGATGGCTACGGGATGTCACAGCCTTGCAGAAGTGGCTGTGATTGCAACCCAGCACCAGGAATAGCAGCCAGGTGGGCAGCCTTCAGCGGGGCAGCCCAGCACCTCACCCACCCCTCCGCTCATCCCTGCAGCCTCCCCAAGCATTGGCGGTGCCAAAACCTCCAGGCCTCTGCCACAGCTTCTCTCTTCTCTCTCTTCTCTCTGCTGACGTAACCCAGTGTTTTTGCTTTAAAATCCTGCCATGTGATGAAAATGAAACATTTAAGAGGAGCGTGAAATTAAATGTGGCCTCCAGCTAGGGCTCCCCAGGAATGCTGCGCAAAGTGCATTATTCATTTTCATCTTTAATTCATTCTGAAATGCCATTTGTGGATCCTGCCACATGTTCAGGGCTGGAGCAGCACAGAATCAAGGGTTCTCTGCCACGGGGGCTATGGGGCCTACATCATCATCTCCCTCTTGGGCACACACCAGGGTGCCCACTGCTCAGCAGCTTGGGCCCTTGGTCTGGAGCCCAAGATCTGCCCAGTGCTCGTTGGCCTCCTGTTCCAGAAAGGCAGAGCACAACACTGAAATCTCTGTGAGCTGTGCTTTGGAGTTATAAGTACTGTTTGATGATGGAGACTGTGAGAAATCAGGTATTTTTCAAAATACATACTCCAAGTTTTTGAATTTCTTTGCCTTCATTTATCTCTGTTTTATCGCATTCAATCTACCTTCATCTAGCTCAGTTTGCTGTCGGTGCTGTCCCCTCTGCCAAAGAGAGGGTGTTGTGAACAGAAACTGACGAGGCACTCCCAGGCAACAGAGATGAGTCCTGCTGATAATAATGCAATGAGGAAAAAAGAATTTATCCTCTGTAGTGGGGTTTTAGCAGTGTGCAGTAAATAGAATGTAAATTCACATGTAGGACAGTCGGGGGAAAACCAGTCTGGCCTCCTTGCTCACTCAGTGGGTCAGTACCACACATTTCATATAGAGAATGTGGCAACAAGTTTGGAAAAAGCAAAACATACCATCAGGTCGTTATCAGTATGCAAAGGAGACCAAATTAAAGCAGTACAGAACTCCCTAATCCTGGTGTTTCCTATCTTTGGCTGCTTGACCTTGCAGCCTTGCTGTTCTTTGAACACAGATTGTGAGTTATAAACCAGTATTTATAGTACAGGAATACCCTCATTTTCCCCTCAAGACAAGATGTACTGAGGCAGTGCAGCACAGATGCAGCATCTGATCCAGCAAGCTTGTGATCCAAGGAGATTAATAGAGAAGGAAGAGGATGAGGGAGAAATGAAATAAGCTCAGATGCATATGGTTGTGTGGCTACATGCACACACACATTAAAAAATGTATTTACATTGACATATGTATTGATTTAAAAACTCAGGATTTTATAAATATATATATGTGCTTAGAGTATATATATCGAATTATATATATATATGCATTTGAGTACCTAGCAAATCAGTGCCTTTCCCCAGCTGCCTTGTAGCCCAGCTAGCATATGGCAGCTGGTTTTCCTGCTGGCGTCATAGCAGCAGGGAGCTGTAGGCAGCATATCGGAGCCAAACGCTTCCAGGTTTCATCAGGGAGGTCTCCACACGTAAGGTGAAGTGCAGTGGGACTGCAGCAGCACGTGTGAAGGGAATAGGCAAATTTCCTCAAAGCTTCCGGGAAATTACCCTTCCAAATAAGTTTGATTTAAAATGTTTTGGAGAAACGTTTTGATAGGAAAAATTAAAATTTATTAATTTATTTATCTTTTGTATCAATTGTATATTGAACAAAAAAGAGCAAAAAAACTATTCTTTTTTTTGTTGTTGTTTCCAAAAATGGTTTCTGTGTGCACCGCTTGAAAATTGAGACTCAGTGTATGAGTTTTAACATCGGGAATCACTTTTTTAGTGTGAGTTTTCCGGAAAGCTTGTGGAGTCTCCATCCCTGGAGGCACTGAGCAGCCACCTGGATATGGGCCTGGATCCCCTGCTCTGGGTGGCCCTTCAGGAGCAGGGGGTGGGCCAGATGGCTCCTGCCAACCTCATGCACTCTGTGATTCTGCTAGTTTGGGCTCAATAGCTAACCCCAGTTATGTAGATAGCTCATTTATATAGAACCATGGAGTGGCTTAGGTTGGAAAGGATGTTCCAACTTTCTGCTGTGGGCTGGTTGCCAATGACCAGCTCAGGCTGCCCAGGGCCCCATCCAACCTGGCCTTGAGCAACTCTGGGGATGGGGCATCCACAACTTCTCTGGGCAGTCTATGCCAGTGCCTCCACTGCCCTCCATGTAGAAAATTTCCACCTAACGCAAAATCTAATCTTTATAAGCTCATCTCAGCAACAGGCTTGGATATGAAGTAATTTACTCTCACCTGCAAATGGCAAAAGCAGTACTCAGTAGTTTTCAGTTCTTTTTGAGTCATTAAGCCCCAGATGTTTTCCAGTGGAAATACAGATTCCTCTCCAGTGAAGTGAAACCTAATTGCAGGAAGTTTAATTTTCTTTGTGCATGGTTTACTGACTCCCCTGCTCCTGGGACAGAGGACCCCAGCCGGGGCTCCAAAGACCTTAAATGTTGCTGTGAATAACTGCCTATTTTCTCAGCAGGACTTTGAGCTCCATAAGGCACAATCTAATGGCTTCCAGTGAGTATTGTTTATCATACATGCATACTGAGACGCATAGCATTACTTCTGTTCTTCAAGCCCTGATAGAGATGACCAGTAAACAGCTCTGGGCTCTTCCTGGGACGTATGTATTTTCTTGTCAGTCTTACACACAGCAACTCTCTCTTCTAACTTTCATTGTGGTTCGTTGGATTGTATTGATTCATTTTTGAAATAGAAGATTAGCAGTTTAAACTATTCTTACAAAAAATAAACACAAGGCTTTACAAGTGAGCTGAACTTCCCAGGAAACCCACACAAACATCCTCTTGCTTGCCTGAAAGCCTGATTGTACCACGTACAGACTGACACATCAAGGTACCTGTGGTGGTGACTAACACTAACCTCCCTTGAAGAAAAAGACTGGGTTTGTGTGATCTGCCGTACTTGGCAAACCTGCCTTTCTCCCTAATCACCAGTGCAAATGAAGAGTAATTTAAGGGAAATCAGTGGTTGTACCAGTGACAAACTGGGGTGTAGTAAGATCTGATTCAAGTCCACAGGAGAGAATGTACAGTTGTTGACAAGGGTTCACACCACAAGCCAATGCTTCCAAAAGACTGGGAAGCCTCAAAGCTGAATGTTGTATCTTTACCAGTTGAAATCTGCCATCTGAAATACCCATTCCAACCTTGAGCTGAAAGAGAAAGGAAAAGAACATCTCCTGTTCTCTTTAATCTAGCATAGTATTAGCATTTCTTTCTATATTAACAGCACTCAAAGTGCCCAACCTTCCTTCGGGACTACAGTGAATGCATGAGCGGAAGAGGAATGACTTTTCAGTGGAGAAAACTGACGGAGCAACAAACTGAGGGAGACAGCTCCTTCCAAAAGGATGGGAAGATGGGGAAGGGATGGCCGAGGGGAGGCAATCACTCAAATGCCACAGGCTTTTGAGAGACTTTGAGAGTCCCTTTTCCCCATCCCAGCTTATTTCCCAGCTGCATTTAGCTGCTGCAGCTTCAAGCAGGATTGCCTGAGCACACCTGTCAATCAGAATGACAATGCAGAGAAATGGTCTAGCTCTCATGCTGCAGTTATTTGCTGTCACATTCTTTAGTATTAGTCATGGCTGCACAGTACGCATGGTTCAGAGCCACATCTTGAGAACCTTATTCTGAATTTAGATGTATATATTTTTTTCCTATTTCTGATATAATCTGCTTGAAATATATGTACTCAACTCAGGAAATTTCTAGTATTTTATATCCCTCTGTAAAGGCACTTCCAAAAGAGCACCTGTGTGCATTGCAGTGTTTGCTGGAGGCACAGCAGTAAATGGGTACTCTGTGTCCTTTCAGTGGGCATTAAGATTGTAATGAATCATTGATAAAGCTAATAATGTACTCAGTTTAATCTAATATTACAGCACAATAGCTGCGCCTAGTGCTTACAGCACAGGAATATACAAAAGTAATTAGTTTTACACCACTGAAGCTAACTGTAGTTGAACCTCTCCAGGTTATGAAAGTTTGCCAAAGCAAGTGGTACAAATGATCACCAAAGGCTGCACATGGACTGACTTCTAAACAGCTCAGGCCAGTCTCAGTGTCACTTTAGCAAAAGAAGAAATAATATATATCAGGTGCATTCCAAGAAGCTCATAAAGGAGCTATCAACATCTTGATGTGAAACTGAGCTATGTGGGAGAGTCTCTCTGACAGGTGCTGCTGCTTCCAAAACCTTTCCTGAAGCTTACTGTATGTTTACCTTATGAACAGAGTCACTTCATTTGCAAAGCAAGCATGGATACTATGGGCCAAAAGTAATCATAGCCTTGGAGCCAGCCCCTTCACTGGTATGTGCCATGGCAGCTCTCTGATGGAGTTACACAGCCAAGGGCCAGCTGAAGCTCTGGTCCACTTGCTTCCTGAAATGGCAAACCAAGCACTGTCTTCTACAACAACTTTTTGAACTTAATTCAGAACATTACACACCAGCTTGCTGTATCTTTAGGTGGTATCCAAAGACAGACAGCCCTCATCAAGTACGATATCCTGCCCACCTGGAAAAATGTAGCTGAACTCATTCCTCTGACAGCAGTATCCAGAACCAGGTGTTGCCTGGGTTTATTCTGGTCTGCGGATCATCCCAGCCTGCTGATCACAGGAGAGTTTACTGCCATTTCATTAACAACAGTGCTCCATTTTCTGCCTCTTCAGAGACCATAATGTTAACTACAGAGTTAGAAGAAGGGCAGGACAGCACAGGGACGCCAAACTGACCTGAGCTGCTGAGGCCATCAAGCCCTGTTCCCCACTGCTTGTAATTCTTTTCATGAATGTCTCCAGCTCAAGGGCCAGCACCACACTACCCATGTGCCAATCCTCAGCTAGCAGCAACAAGGACCAGCCCCTGTCTTAGGGGGCACCATGGAAACATCAGCTCAAGCAAATGGACTTGACCAAACAGGAAACTATGGGTAGGGGAGCTCCCCAGAGACAAGTATTCATCCCACTGCCATGAGTGGAAGTGGTTTTGCCTCTCAGCAACTTGTTAGGCTGGATTGATGCTCTCTGCATTGCAGGGAGGGCTGAGCAGGGAGCTGCTTCCTCTTCAACAGGAAGAGATGGCCTCCTCAGCCCCCTTCGGTGGAATGCAGGGGGCAGAGAGTCCCTGGCTTGGAAGGAAGGCTTCCTAAACAGACAATCTCTTTCTCTCCTTGCCTGTACTTATTTTATCTCAAGAATAGAAGCTACAGCAAACAGTGTTACTACTCACCTGACTTGTAGGGTTGGTTTATCAAGTGCGATGACAGCAAAAGGACGCATTTCACATTAGGTTATGACATGGCTACCCTTCTTCCTTAGGCTGACAGGACTAAGTCAAGCCAGACATGTTGGGATGGAGCTGGGTGTCACGTCCCAGCAAACCCAGGAGCCCCCAGGAACACCTACTCTATTCCCATCCCATATTTAGTAGCAATGGTAAGGAAGCAATAGAGCTCAGCGGAAAAAGAAGTCAAAAGAGATATAAAATGATAGCAGAGCTGGAACAACACCAGGAAACTAGAGTGCTGTAGCCAACTGAAATAATAGTGAATATTGGAAAATTGATATTAACCTAGGAGATAGCCTGTCAGAGCTGAAAAACAGGCCTTCACCACAGTGCCACTGGTCTTGCCACCCCTAAATTGGAGATTTAAATCTAATCTACTTTGGTTTATTTATTTTAAGAACCATGTCCAGCTGTGCCATGGGTGAATTTTACAGCACGGGGACGAGTTTGGCCAAAAACACAACTCTGCTAGCAGTTTGTTGAGTTTTACAGTGATAGTCACTTCAGACTGTTATTGTGAGTTCTGCTGGGAAGCTTTTATCACTGGGGCCACTTGTTTAAACAAAGAGGATTCTTACAACCACCAAATGTGGCTTTTAAATGGGGAAAGTTTCTGAAGAGCCACCAGTTTGTCTCTAAATTTGCCACAAACTCTAATCAGTTACTTTTCTCTCTCTTTAGAGAGCTATAATGATAACAGCAATTATAATAGACCATAAACAATTCTGAGAGGTCCTAACCACCTCATTCCTAAGCAGAACGACAGGACCAATTTTGACTGTTGTCCTTGCCGTCCACAGTTCCCTTCATAGGATGACAATTACTAAAGCCTTTTAAATCCCTGTGCTCATTTTCTTGCCATTTGTCTCAGCTTTCTTCAGCTTCTCTCTAGCTTAGAAAAGATTAAAAGAAGAAAAAGAAAAATGAAGAAAAAAGACCCAATTGCTTGAGATGATTTTTTTTTTTTCTGCTGGTGAGAACGTCTGTCTCCTCAGAGAGACCAATTAACATTCTCAACATCACTCTGGACCTAATCTAAATATGAATAAAATATCAAACCCTTCCTAAAATTGTTCTTTGTTCTTCTTACCACATTGAAATTAGCTTTTTGACACAATGCCAGGCAGAACTTCAATACAAAATGCATAATTCCTCCCCCTCCACGTTTGCATACTGAGATGTCCACTGGCCATTGCTACTGTAACAATGGATGCCCAGTCCTCCCCAGAACATCCTGAAGGTCATGTATAACAATCCAGAACTGTCTCAAAAGTTGGGGTTTTTTTAGATATCTGTATTGGTGAGCCTATTACCTATTCTTTCCCTGATCTAATGTTACCTTTTTACTGGCTTAAAGAAACGAGCTTGTAATAAGCATTGACTATGTCATAGAAAAATGAAGAAAATCTTGTACATTGGAACATTTGCATGGTTCTTGCTCATTTCTGGCTAATTGTGGTCACTTCCACATATAATTATCCACATAGCTCTAGCGATCAGTGTAATTGTGCTAAGCTGTTTAAAAATCAGCCTTATTAGATTTTGCCTGGTAAAAATGTACAGTTTTTCAAAACACTCCATTTTGATCTAATGATAGCTGCCAACAGGCCTTTAGAAGTAAATAGTTTTTCTTAGTCTCTTTTTTTTGTGTGCCCGTGTGTGTTCTTTGACACTTATTACAGTGGTCTGAAAAATGTCATTACCTCCTGCAAACAGCTATTAAGTGTGTCTGCAAGTTACTGTACAGTTCTCTTTCATTTTCAGTACTGTAAAATCTCCAGCTTTGATGATTGTGGAATTAAAAGAATATCTCAAAGTGTGACCTGGAGATTGAGTGTCGCGCACCCCTAAAAATAACTGCTCTGGGAAACCCAAGCAACACACAGAGCTACTCTCTGGTAATCACACCAACACGTGGTGGAGGAAGAGTGCGTTGTGTCAGATGCTTGCTCCCTCCTGCCCAGAGTTAGAGAGAAATGGGGTTTGTGTTTTGGGGCGAGAGGGACGAGCGGAGCTGGGACAAGGTTGGGGTTGGCTGCAGCTCTGCTCTGAGGGAGCAGAGGGGTGCTGTCCCTTCAGCAGTGCCTGTAACCCACTGCCATGGAGAGCCAACCGCAGCACCAGGGAGGTGATAATTGTCGAAAGCAAGCAGTAAGTGCCCTGCTGAGTGTGAACATCCACTGATACATGCTGCCATCAGCCAACTGAAGGATACTTTTTGACACTGCTGTTGGAAGAAAAGCTGTTTGTTCTTTGGCAGTAGGTACTTGATTCTCTCTTATCTTTTTATCAATACTAAATCTCTTGTGGTCCTAGGGACATGCCGGCATTAGGAATTGTTCTAGAGAGGAAAGCACAAAACAAGAGAGGAAGACAGATACGGGGAGAGTTTCATTAAATGGGATCTTGGACATGGCCCAAGGCACTGGCTGTGCGGCTCTGAGGGGCTGCAGAGGTTGTGCCCTGAGCCGAGGCCAGCCCAGATCCCCAGCAGCGGGCACAGCAGATGGAGAGCTCCAGGGCAGCCCCTTGCTGGGCTGCATGCAGAGCCAAGCCAACCCCTTGGCTCTGCAGCCCACGGCATGGTCCCACAAACACGAATAGCTGACCCCCATGTTCTGCTGGAAGAAAAGCAAGCGACAAGCCTAAGCACAGCTATGGAGGGTTTTTCTCTTATCTGAAGATCCGGTGCTTTCCATGCCTCCCTTTGATTGTAAAGGAGGTTATTCTGGAGTCATCTCTCGCAGCTGCACCATAAAATACCTCAGTCATGCAGTTTAAACAACCCAGACAAAAACAAAAACAAAATTCTTTAAATAAAGATGCTCATATTCTAGTGACATTTCCACACAATTCCAATTTCTAAGGGAGCCAAACACTCATTACTACACACACTGTTCTGTAGAGGCCAAATCTGGTCTTCAGGCAAAGAGAATTCCCATTTGGTTGGGCTTATTCATACAGCCCACAGTTTTATTTGAAGTGACTGAGAAAATTTTAAACTATACTGAGCAACTAACTAGATGAAGAGTTTGACTGTATTAAAAAGTCCTGCACTGATAGATAAATGGCCCTGCTGTAGGAACTGAGCATCTTATATGATAATGCAGCTTCCAGGAATCTAAGTGTGGAAGAAATGTGCTGTGTAACACTTCTATTGCAGCAACAGGGAGGAAGGTGAGGGTAAAGAGCAGCCCCAGAGAGGTTAATCAAACTAGAAATTAAAAGGCTACTCAGAGGTCCAATGTTTTTATATGGTAGATCCTGGTTTAACAAAGAGATAGAGCCTTGCAAATTCTGTCTCCCCCCTCCTTTCAGGATTGTGGAGTTCATCTTTTCTACAGTACACATTCACACAATCCCCCCGGGGCAGCCACATTCATTATTTCTGTGGAGCACCGTTTTCCCTTGCTTTTATTAGAAGCGAGCAGCTGGAAAAGATGAGGAGCCAGCAACATGTGATCAGATGGGTCTGTGGGGACCACCAAGCAGCTCTCTGTGGGTCACAGATGGAAATTCTGAAACAGCCCAAAAAGAGCTGGTTTTGCTCTTTGTATGCTAACACTGCGACATGACAATAGTTGTGTCAGGAATAATATTAGTAGTGCATTATGTGCGTTAAGACGTTATTTTGAATTGTTCAGCTAATGACCTAAAGGCAGGAGGAAACAACAAACGCTGTACTGAAGTCTTGGCCTTTTGGCTAAGATCTTAGTAAGCATGATTATTCATTTGAAAAACGAGAAGGGACAGGAAGAACCTGCAAAACACCAAGGGAAAATAATCTCATTACATTTGTTGTCAGTCCCATCAAGAACGGGAGGGACAAAAGAGCTGAGGGGGTGACCAAGATGCAGAGAACTGGGAGGCAAACTCTGCCGAGCCCTTGGGATAGCTCCATGTGGCTCCCAAAGGAAGGTAAATGCCATCGACCAACATTCTCCTCCATATCTATTTTTGCATACTAAAGAAGGAAAAGAGTCTTCTTCACATCTTTATTTTCAAACTGCCTTTCATTTACCTGGCTCTTAGAGACTGGCATCAGGATTGGATATAGACTGAATGATCAGTTTTAATTACTGATCATAAAATTGCTTCTTGGTACATTCTAATGTGAAAAGATCCTTGGGCAACTGGGATAAAGGAGCCTGGGAATGGAAATGCTCAGAATTCCATTTAGGTTCTTTTTTTTAGCAGCAGGAACAGCAGACAGGATGCCCAAGGATTTAAGTAACTCCTATTCAAAATACCACCTGTGGCTTTTCCTGTTGCACTGCTACTTTGTTCAGTATGTGAGCCAATACCACTGATAGTTGGTCTAGAAGAGTCTTATCTTCACTTAGTATCCATTTCAGTTTCTAGAAACATAATATTAAAGGTTATGGATTAATCCTCTTGCAATCACACTAGTTCAAGAAGTTTAATTGCTCATTTGGTTTGAGTTCAACTACATTTGTGGCTCAGATCATCCAATTCCTCCAAAACAGGGCATACGTTAGTTAAGTTCCACTTGCCATCAATTTCCCCTTTTCTACAGATAAAAATCAGCTTTCCCCAGGTATTTTGCTTAAACTGATTTGTCAACTGAATGAAGCAATTTGTCATCTTGTTCAGAATTCTGTAATACTTCAGGGATGGCTGGTGTTGACAGCCACACTGTGCCTGTTATGCACATCAGTGTGCACATGTCAAAAAGAACATCAGATCTTGAAACAAAAATATATATTCAAATTACAGGTTTATTGGCATCGTGTCTTCCTACTGTGCTAAAATGCCTCCTGCAGTCTATATTCAGTGCCACTATTTCTGCATCCTGCATTTTGCTGAGCAAAAAGACAAAAAGAAAGCAGGCCACCGTGGGCCCAGTGTTGCAAAGGTGTTTACACTCTCCTCTCTGGGCCCCTCCTGACCTATCAGTATGGAGGGTGAGTCTTTTAATCCCACGTGGGGTATTCTCAATGCCTTTTATTTGGCTGGAGTGTCCCTTACATGTCTCTGGTACTGCACAAACTCTAAATCAAGGTTTCATGTGCAATAAAGCTAGCTTATAACTTTGCCCAGCAAATAATTCTTGCAGAGAACACATTGCATCCTTCCAGTCGCCTGTTGGGATCTGGCTGACAAAACTGTCCAGCTGTGGAAAAATTGGCTTAAGGATCCTAGAAATGGGCTGAGTTTATTTGCAAATTAAACTATGATGCAAGCTATCATCACTGACTAATGATAGCACATTGCTTTTAAGTATGAGCATTTATTGTAACAAATAATTATGCAGGAATCATCAACTAGATTTTTAGTAATGCTGTGTGCGAAGAAAGAAACATTTTTGATACCTTTTCTGACATTTGCCTGATCCAAGGGCACAATTCATTTTTCCTAGCTGTTCAAATGCTAAGTGAATCTAAGCCCACGATCTGTGTATCCTGTGCACTGAAAGACAAAGACAGAAAGGGACTCATACAGCTTCTTTAATGATAATCAGTTGACATGGGGCTATAGCATACCATGGGAAGGTGGCATGAGTTGGATATATGATAAAATATTTACATTAACCTGTGAATTCAGTATCAGAATGTGGAGTGTTTCCAGTGTCTCCATTCTTCAGAACAGTATTGTATAGCCTTCAGATGCAAACAAAAGAACATAGAAAGCAAATGACAGATGACAAAGAGTTCTAAACATAATAAAAATAAGTTTATCGTTATTTTGTCTTTCTATAAGGCAAAAGATATTGTTTTGTTTGTGTAACCAAGCGGTACAGTTGTCACAAGGCAGATGGGAAATCAGAAGCAGGAGTGTGCCATGAGAACTCTGCTGTGAACCTGTAATGCAGCATCGTGAAGAGGATTTAAATTGATGCCATTGAAGTATCTGTCATTATGACTAATGTAATTACTCCACTGAGCCCTGTCTCTAGAAATGGGCAATATCAGAGGCTGCAAAGGAATTGCTCTACTACAGAGCCTAAATGCACATGTGGAAGTGTAAATTCTTCCCTTGCCTGTGGTTAGTAGATTGCATCATTTGCTTATTCTTTTCCCTCACCCCTGTAGTAATGTGAATTTCTTATCGATTGTAAACTCATTCAGCCTTTTATAAATATCATCTAAATATCTGGGTGTAATAATGAATTCCATTCACCAGGAATATCAGACCCCCTATTGCAGGTCCCAGATCTGACAGCAAAATAGGCGGTGACAGGGGAGACCTGAAGCTTACAGCATACACCCCTGGCATTACAGAAAGATGTCCACAGGAGCAGAGACCTATGTGGCCAGACTCTGTTGCACAGAATAATGTACCAAATCTCATAATCTTTGCTTTGTGCTGACTCAGCGCTCCCTACTGAAGTGAAGGAGAGAACAATTATCAGCAGTGACCAGAATAGGATCTCAACATCACAGCCATTTCAGTTACTATGCACATCAATGCTGCAGCAACACAGAGCATTTCCCAGCCTGGAAGGATGGTGAGCTGTTATTCTCTACTGGGCTTTGTGGTTGCACAGCCAGCTGAGCCTATTTAAAGCTAGCGCAGATAAATCTACATACCCTGCATTACAGATAAACCCCACAGCAGTGTTACAGAGCCTGCTTGCTGAACAGTATGACTGCCCTTCTGTTGCCTCAAGTAGAAACATGGACTATCTCAGTGGTTAAAATTTACTGAAACTTGAAAAAAAAAAAAACAAAAACAAAACTTGAACAAGCTTCAGCATCAAATATCAGTTCAAGCCCTTTAGGGATTAATGTGGTGGGGAAACAGCTTCCAGAAAGTGGTGAGTAGCACTGCAGTCTCCAGAGAGGACTCACTTCTGCTGGTCTTCTGGTAGGCTGCATCTGCAGTGAGTGTAGAATTAGGAATGGTATCTGAAGGAGAAAATGATCTCCCAAAAAGCAAGTGCAACCCTAACCCTGCCTTCTAGCCATCTAAACTTTGTGACTCGTTTCTCTTGGGTGAGAGGAAATCTCTGTCCATGTGTCTTGGCCAGAACTGAGTGCAGGGAGGGGGGTGGAACTAAGGGCTGTATGGTGAGTGAGGTCGTAAGCTATCATGTACTTAGCTGATCTAATGCAAAAATAGAAAAGAATCAAGGGAAAGAAACCCTGTGAAGGCAAGCCAAGAACAAATAAAGGAAGCAACCCCAACAACACACTGCACCTTCTGTAGGCACAGTCCTTAGGGGAGCCAAACCCACTAATTTCTGCCTTGACTACTTTGGGACAGTAGGCAAACTGTGGCATGAAAGAGGCTAACTCAAGACACCTGGTTGTAGAAATTAACAACTGTGGTCTAAAACAGATGTTGCATATATTTCACATCAATTCATTTTTCTTTGTGAGAAGGACAGACAATGTGGGTATACCATGCAGGAGCTGTATTACCTCATTTGTAGCATGGCAGAGTGGAAGCCAGGCCCTATGGACATTGCTGGGCAGCATGGGGAGGAAGGCACATAACAGCATTTTCCTGACTTTGCCATCAGCACAAGTGCACATGAACTCCCCTATGTACAAACTACAAAATATGCTTTCTGATCCCATGATTTTGCACAGTAAAGAGACTGAACTGGGCAAAGTCTCAACAAGATGTGTTCCAGGGAATTATCTCAGAACTGATTCTGTTTTGGAAGCCATTATGGTTAGACACACTGCCCATTCTCAACTACACACAGCTGACCCTCTCCCAGATACCGTGATGTGCAGCTAATCTGAGATATTTGCAGGAATGTTCTACCAACTATGTAGCTAAATGGCTACTGGATAGTATGAACCTAGTGGGATTTACATCATGCCTTTCTTCATAGGTCCAGAACCTAAGCAGTGTTCTTTCAGTGAGTAAAGGCAGACAGGACTGTTTGGCCCTAAGCAGGTGAGAAACTGAAAAATTGTCAAAGGTTTCCAGAGTGCAGGGAGGAAATAGCAAGCAGACAGAAGTACTTCAAGTTCCCAAACAAGTATTAATAGGTTGAAAAAGCTACTTTAAATACTCTCCCTTGAAGTTGCTTTTCAAGCAAAGAGAAAGAATGGACTCCTACATTGCTCCTGTGGAGTTCTCACCCCTCATGCCACTCTCAGGGTGCAAACTGAGTGCTGGGAACTTAGAAGGATGAAGCTTGAGGGACATCCTCCTTTCACTTCTCCCTGGGCCTGGAGATCACAGAGCCCAGCCTTGAAGTTTCAGGCCGAACACTTCATGGACCATCTGCCCAGTTCAGGTTCATTTCTTGCGCAGGTAGGAAAACATATTCCCATCAGGGCTGGATCTGCAGCTGATGATAATACTGCTCGAGATAGCTCTACTTCCACTCCTCTGCTGTGACGTCCTATAGGACCCTACTGGAGCATGGATCCTGAAGATACCTGTATCCTCAGTGCCAGCACTGCAAACTTGTGTATGAATGCAGGGCCTTGGCTCAACGCTTTATAGATTGCATGCTGGGAACATAGCTTGGATCAGTTCTCCAAAGCAGGTAGTATATATAGAGAGCAAGTAGTACATATACAGAGGGGCTCAGTGCCCTACACACTGCACATCTCTGTGAGCACAGCTCAGCAGTAGGAAGAGAAGGAGGTAAGAAGAAGCTGACCTCTGCCAAAGGTTTGAGGCGTTACAGTAAGAAACAGTCTTTGTCGGTATTTCTCCTTCTCTGTAGCCCAATCTGAGCAATGACCAGACTGAAAACCTAGAGCTGCTTCAGATATTTCCTTGCACATGGAAGGGACATTTTGAGACCAGCAGTTATTGTCCAGTCATGCTGGACGTGGCCAAGCTAGGCACATCCTGATATGCTGCCAAATGAAAATTAGAACTATTTAGAGCTCTCTGTCAAAGACACAGCACAGTACTGTGCCTGGGTAATCTCACAGCATTGCAGTTACTGCCATCTCTGTGTGCAATGGACTGTCTAGAAAAGGGGGTTGATGTCTTGGGAACCACTGGAGAGATTGATGGATCTCGACCCTCTACCACAAGATCAAGCTTGCTCTGCTAGTGACTTGTGTGGAGCCAGCTTTATATGAGGGAAGAAGAGTTTCACACCTCACTCCAGAAGTACATATCTGGGTAGGTTGAGGAAAGAGAACAGAGACTTCTGGGCAAGAGGTGAAGCCTGCAATTGCTGCTTCATAGTGGTCATGCTGAGGGTAATAATAGTAAACAGCAAACTTGGCAGAGATGTTGGCAGGGAGACAGGCACAGCCACAAGCATAATGCTTGCAGTAAAACTGCAGTGCTGGTGGTGGCCCAAGCATGCAGAGGACAGTTCACCCACTGGCACTGGGAAGGAGCAGAGTCCCTCAGAGTGTTTCCCTCACGGCCCCTGCCCTTGGGCAGCAGCCCAGTGGGCAAGGTGGTTTACTGCAAGTGGGAATTACAAGTTTGCTTGAGAGGAAACCTATAGATAACACTGCTGATGAGCCATACCATCAAGGACTATGCAGTAACTAGAACTTTGGGGTGTCGTTACTGTGTCACCTCAAAAATATGGATGTACAATGTTTGTGAACCTAAGTACAGATAAATCAGGGCAGACAGTAAATCCTGGAGGAAAGGCAAACATAAATGTTGTCTGGCTCTGCTGAAGGTGGACTATACATGCTGCTTAAAGGACCCTCTAGACAATTAGAGACCAGCTTTGCAAAAACAACAGGCCTTTCCTAAATAGGGTTATTTCTACCATGACTTTAATCTTTTCACACCTAGCACCACTGATGAAAAAGCTACTTAAAACAACCTCTAGCACTTTTGCCTTTATACAGTTCTTTCCCCCTATCCCACTGTCCTCACAATACAGCAAAAACATTCTTGCTCAAGCTTTCCAGAAACAATTTCACCTTTGGGCAGAGACTAAGCGCTGAACTTCTTAAGCCCCAAAAACAGAAGTTTCAGTCTGTTCCGAGTAATAGAGGAGGAAAGCCTGGGGGACTGGAATGGAAACAGCATTGTGCAATAGAAACGACAGTCTGCTGCTTTTCATGATGTAACTCCTGCTGGATTTTCATTTCTTCTTCTAACAAGTTAAAGCTACCCGAGGATACAGGGAGTGGCAGACCTCTAGTGGGGGCTAACCCCTAGAAAGCACACAGGTGTCACTCAAGCACCTCGCATCTCCTCTCCCATAGGTGTGACTTCCACAAGTCTCCAGAGCTTGAACGTTTCACCCAGAACTGCAGTTTAAGGTGTTGACAAAATTTTAAGCTCACAAATGAGTCTTCTGCAGGCTTTTGGAGCCTTCCAAGCTGAGTGACAGCTTGTATGTGTTTAGGAGCAACTTTTTAGAATGTGGCAACCAGATTTCTCTCCATCATTTTATTCCTTCTCTTTTTATGGGGAAGCATGCATCCGAAGAACGAGGGGAGTCAGTGTGTTATGAACAGACATCTTGAGAATAATAAAAGTTCCAAACAGAAAGAAACAAAGAAAATGCAAGTACATTATTGATGTTATTGATGGCCTTTCTTCGCTGTAGCAGATATGCTTGTCTCCAGATGTCAACCAGATTGTGGAGAAACTGGGAAGATATAAAGATATATAAGATTTTAGAATTAGAATATATATATATTTTTTCTAATTTTTATTCTGTGTGTGTGAAGTAACTTAAAAGAGTACTTCCCACTTTCCATCCATATCCTGCTTATGATTATAATGTAACAACTGGGACTTACACACCAAAGAACATGGCTCCTTGCTACGATGGCACACCTTACATAACATTGTTAATGTCCACTACCTCATGTCAAGAAAAAACTGTACATTTCATATATCATGGCACTTCGGTGCTGGGAAAAGCAAACAAACAAACAACAAAAACCCCAAAAACCAAAACAAAATAAGGAACGGGATCTTTATAAATCACAGAAAATGCCATGCAGAGACTACCTAGTATATGCAGAGAGATGGACTGGATGATTTGTCTCTTTCCCCATGCACACAGATATTTTCCAGGAGCTGGCACAAAGCACAGCCTGCCATCTGAATTCAGATGTCACATGGCCAGCATAACTATCTGCTGGTTAGCTGGTTAATGGCTCTTCCATTTCAATTAAATCAAATAAGTCGTGCAGTGGAAAAAAAACAAACAAAAAACATGTATGGCCAGTTGTCACTGTAACTATATTAGAGAAGCATAATGTGCCAAAAAATGGCAATCATTAAATTTACTGACATGAAACTTTTAAAATCAAGGTCTCCCTTTGCAGTGGAATTCTCCACTCACTTGTGCTCATTACTCAGAGCTCACTGAAGTCAGTAGAGCTAACCACAGAAAACAATGCAGTATCAAGCCCTGGGACAACAAACTCTCTCTTTTTTTCTTTTTTAATTGCTTTAAGCATATTTTTTTTATTGAGGTAGGCATGTTCTGGGGTCAGTAGTCTTAGGTCCTAAATTTTCTACCCTTCTTTTTTCTTTATCGGTTACTAGCAGAACTGATTCAATCAGATGATGAAGCTGTGAGACAGCTGAGATGTTTGAAGTGCCTATGGAAACCTTAGTGTCATAGAATCATTGCAGTTGGAAAAGACCACCAGGATCACCAAGTCCAACCTCAACCCCACCACATCCCTCAGTGCCACATCTCCACATCTCTTGAACACCTCCAGGGATGGTGACTCCCCCACCTCCCTGGGCATCCTGTGCTAGGGCCTCACCAGTCCTTCTGAGAAAAAACTGTTGCAATATCCAACCTGAAACTTCCCTGGGACAACTTAAGGCCTGAAGAAGGACCAGATGGAAAAACAAACAATCAAACAAACAAACAAAGCCCCTGTCCTAGCAGCGTGATTCATCTTTAATGTTTTATGATATGCAGAGAATTTGGGAATTCTCAGCCTGCACATTATTTACTGGTACTTTGCCATTCTGTAGCTTGGATCAATGAGACCATCTACCTCATCTTGCTCTGTTCGATACAGAGTCCATTCTCCTACGCATTTATAAATTTTTTCTTATCATAGTAACCCTGTGTTTAAATATCCTTTCATTTTATCTTCAGTTAATTACACTTCTTGAGAAAATCCTTACTTGGATTTCCCCCATGCTATGTATTCTTTAACCTACTCCACTCAATACAATTGACGATAATCAGTGCACGGTAAATGATTCTTCACAGAGGAAACAGAAACCTGACAGAACTCAACATCTATTCCTGTCCTTGTGCAGGCTGTATCTTGTTTATTATGATATATAAGAATATATTCATCAGTCACGTGTTGATATTGATGCACATTTTTTCATGTCTGGTCTAAAGACATATTTTGCTCTCGGTGGATAATGCAGACTTTTTAGTTGTCCAAGGTATTTTTTCTTCTTCAGGTGCAGTCCCAGTGTGTTTTTACACTGAATTTTCTCCAATAGCAAAATTCATTCAATTGGTTTGCTGTCTGCTCCATGCCACATCAATTTTCTGCCACGCTTTTTGTATAAATGCAGCTATTTGTGGGGCAATACTGCAGGATGGATTTTTAGGATGAGGGATGCTGAAGATAAACTCTCCAGAAAAATACATTTTTTACAAGAGAGTTGAGCTGGTAAATGTAGGAAAGCAGCAAATTCCCAAACAAAGAGTGTTCTTCAGAACAAGATGAGAGAAAGTTCTGAGACTCAAATGTGTGTGGCAAGAGATGAAAGGGTGAGGATATCTCTGTTCCTTAGAAATGATGGACTGGAGACCAGACAATGGCAGTGGCTGTAGGAAATACAAAATTATTTATGGAAAAAGTAGAGTTTGGCTTTGGAGATTTTCTGTTTAAGAAGGCTGAACATTCACAGAAAGATTTCTGAGACAGGCATAGGTGTGGGATCAGAGGGATGGAAACATTTATCCCCCATGTTTGATGCTCTTCCAAATGTGTTAAATGACTTGAACATAAACACTCAACATTCCAGCCCAGGGCTCAGTACCCTTTCCTATGAGATACCACTGCTGCATACATAAATACTGACACTACACTGAGACAGAATGTTTCAATCTTAGATGTTCTCCAGAAAGTCATTTGGAAAGACAGGCTTGTTTGTTTTCAGAAACCTTGTATACTTGACAAAATGCACTGCGCATGAGGTATTTCCGCTTTGTAGAAGGGTCTGGGCAGTCCCTGCTTTTCCTCAATACCTCTTTGTCATCCTGCTCTACGAAAATAGTAAGAAAGCAAACAAGCAGATAAATATATTCTCCTTACAAATCAAAACAAACCTCTGTCATTTCTTTCAGCGTACTGCTTGTGCAGAAATGGCTCTCTCCTCCCTGTGCTTTCTGCATTTTGCTAATTGACTGTTTGGAATGCTTCTGTCAAAAAGGCACCTACGTAGCTCCAGGCTCTCTGCTGCTCTTAGGAGGCAGCTGGATAGAGCTTTCTCTTTTGTCCCTCATCGGTTTAAAGGGGAAACCATCTGACTACTGCAGTGACCACTCTGACTCCCAGTGCAGAATTTAAAAACCTGGCCTCTGTTGCCCCTCCTGTTCCCCACCATTAGCCAAGAGACCTCAGAATATTTTTACTGATTTGCTGAATCCCTCTAAACATAAAAAAGTGTCTGAGACTCTCCCTGCAAAGTTATAGATGAGACTTTTCTGCATACGGTGTCCAGCCATATGCAATGGTGCTGCCGATGAGCCTGAAGTGACATGTGCACGTCTGCAGCACAGGAGCCTCAGAACTCACCTCGTCAACTACAAAGCTAGGAAGGAACTGTATGGTTTGTGCACAACATACCAAAATTCAAGTGTCATTTTATTGCTGTTACCCTTGTTTTCCACTTCCCCTCCATGCTTGTCACACAGATTAAGCATCTCACTATGGAAAGACGTATCCGTGCTTAGTTTTATGCACTGGGAGCAGCCCTGCTGGCTTAGAGCAGTGCACAGGAGAAAGGCTACGTATACGTGCAAGCCTTTAACAGACCATACGCTGCAATTCCACAGGAAAACCGCAGGACGTGTCATTCATTTTGCAACATGTGCACGTTAAATGCAGGCTGGGTTACTGGGACTTATCTCCACTCCATGGCAGCACCGCTGTGCATCCGTGAGCATGGGGCAAAGCCTGCTGCTGGGGAGTGCGCTCATTCCAAAGTATGAATGATTAACTGGAGAGCGAAAAAAGGTAGAAGGAAAAAGAGCACTGTAGAAGCAGTGTATGCAGGTAACTCTTCCAATGTGGCAGAGGGCAAAGAGCGGGGTTTGGGGCTGGCGCAGAAGCGGAGCTCAGACAAAGCTCCTGCAGAGATGGGGAGTCCTGAGGAGAAGCAGTGAAGGTCACAGCAGAAGGAAACAGAAACCTGACCGAGCGGGCGGGCTGCGTCTCTCCTGTAGAGAGAAGGGGCAGACAGGGTGTGCCAGGGCACGAAATCAGGGCCGCGTCACTCCCGCAGGTCAATCGGCACCCGGCGAGCTGACCCACAGAAACGCCTCAGCACTCTTACACCTTCCCGGTGCGAAGTCCACCGGCAGGGCACCCCGGGGGGCAAGGAGCGGGCCGACCTCCCCCCCTCACCCTTTGGCTGGACGCCCCTCAGCCCGTGCTCGGCGGTCCCGCCCCAGCGGCGGTTCGGAGGAGGGCGGGGGCGGCGCCGTGCGGCTGAGCTCAGCGCGTCGGGAAAGCGCCGGGCCTGGGGCCGCCTCCTCCGCGGGCAGCACCGCCCCTCCGCGCCGCGCACACACTCTGTGTCTCTCTCTCACACACACACATTCGCGGTCGCTTCCTGCGTGGGGCCGGACCCGGCGGGCGGAGCGGCGCCGCTTCCTCCCCTCCCTCTCTCCCGCCCGCCGCCGCCTCGCAGGTACCGGGGGTGGGGGCGCGGGGAGAAGGGGAGCCGCGGCTGGGCTGGGGGCGGCCCTCGTGGCCGCTCGCTGGAAGTGTTTTCAGTTCGACGTTCCGAAGTGAAGCTGTGCTCTGGGATGGCCCGGCCGGCAGCTGTGTGCGCGGGGCGGCGGCGCTGCTGCTGCGTGACTACCAGAGCTCTGCCATTATTTAGCTGTAAACATCTGGATGTTTGCGCTCGAAACTTTCAGAAATAGGCGAAAGCATTTCATTTTAATGGTATGTGAGTCGGGCCTGCTCGAAGCAGAAAGTGAAAATGAAAGCTTTTAGTATACTGGCAGCGATGCTGCTCTTAAACCCTTCAGTGCAGTGATTTTTATAGGAAGCATCTCCTCTGTATGCACGTTTCCTGCACCGTGCCAGAGTTCCAACTCTGCTTTAAAAGTTCGGCATCTATATATAAAATGCGGAGTTGTAGCTGTTGTGTTTGTATCATCAGCAGTTTGGGATCATTGTCATCAGCATAATCATATCATCAGTGTAATTTCTGAGAGGGGGAATGAAAATGTGTATTCGTCGTTTCACGGAATCACAGAACTGTAGAGNCGGCGGGAGGCGGCCTCCCTCTATGGGCCTCCTGCCGGGGCCGGCAGCCGCCGCCCCGAGCGCGGCGGAGGGGGAAGGTGGAGCGGAGCTGCCGAGCCGGGGCCGCCCGNAGCTCTGCCATTATTTAGCTGTAAACATCTGGATGTTTGCGCTCGAAACTTTCAGAAATAGGCGAAAGCATTTCATTTTAATGGTATGTGAGTCGGGCCTGCTCGAAGCAGAAAGTGAAAATGAAAGCTTTTAGTATACTGGCAGCGATGCTGCTCTTAAACCCTTCAGTGCAGTGATTTTTATAGGAAGCATCTCCTCTGTATGCACGTTTCCTGCACCGTGCCAGAGTTCCAACTCTGCTTTAAAAGTTCGGCATCTATATATAAAATGCGGAGTTGTAGCTGTTGTGTTTGTATCATCAGCAGTTTGGGATCATTGTCATCAGCATAATCATATCATCAGTGTAATTTCTGAGAGGGGGAATGAAAATGTGTATTCGTCGTTTCACGGAATCACAGAACTGTAGAGGGTTGGAAGGGACTTCTAGAGGTCACTGAGTCCAACCCCCCTGCCAAAGCAGCTCCCTAGACCAGGTTGAACAGGTTCCCCCTCTCCTGCTTTCTCTTACATCTGCCAGACAAACAGAACGCTTTTCTGGTACAAAGCAATCTTCAGATTGTGCTTAACCGTGCTTGATGGGGCTCAGGAGGAAGGAAGGCACTCGGTAGGTGTGTTTATTTACCTTTGTGGTGTGTACAAACCCTGAGCTCTGCAGTAGTAAATGAATCACTAGAACTCCCATAGCTCTGGCATTCCCCGAGAGCATCAGTGTATGTGTTAGGTTAGCTCGTGTTCTGTGAACGTGTTCAAGTCCCTGAATTCTTTCAGCAGTTTGGCAGAGCCTTCTGATGGGAAAAGTGCATTCATTTTTTATTATTCATTAACAGTCTTCAACTGTTATTCCACGTGACAAACCTTTAGACTTTGAATTTGTGCAGTGAGTAGGTGGTTCTTCCCAGCCATTCCAGTTTATTCAGTGAAGCTGATGTTCTTCAGGCTTATCGAAAGGATTCTTTGTGAAGATACTTCTCTCCTTTTCCAGACAAAGAAAGGAGGGTGCCAAAATCTTTTCAGAGGACTTCTGGTTAGGAAGTGCTAAGAAAGGTCTTTGAACTCTGAAGTACAGCTCTGCTGTTCTGCATCACTGATGGCTTTTAGCCAAGCTTATGGTCTCTATTATGGGGTCAGTTTACTCTGGCCCATGGTCAGACACCCATAATTATCTTTGTGATTTGTTTTTGGAGTTGGAGCTGGACACTGCGTACCAACCTAGTTGAATAGATTTTAATATCTGACTGGAACAAATGGATAGATATGTGTTTCAGGCTCTCCTTTTCTCAGCATGGTTCCTGGCATGCAGCTGAGTTGTGAGCTGGTCTGATTGGTAGGGTCAGCAAATGCTCTGTGGAGGAGCAATAAAGATGCTCATTTTAACTTCGGCTCGTCTGCAAGGAAGTAAATATTTTTTCTCTTTTTGCAGTTGTCTTAGAACTGAGTTTCTGTTGTCCGTTCTGTATTAACTGGTGGAAGTTGTGTAGCTGGACGAGCTGGTGCATGTAACGCAGCTTGGAGATACTGAGAATGCTGTAGGACCTTATGTTGTTAAATGCATCTGAATCACCTGGAGGTAGGCTGCTGCCAGGAAGGTAAAATGTTACATGAGGCCCTGCAGAAGTAATTGTTCTGGGCTTTGATTTCAGCTGTGTTGGTGGTTTTGCTTTCTTTTCCCTGTAGGAAAAAATATGAAGGAAGCTCCACTGGTTCCTAGGAACTATGTTTTTTTAATATTTCTGGTATTTCACAAGAGCGGACTTCCTTTAATGTTTGATGACTTCAAGTGGAAGTTTTTCCATTGTCTGATCTAATATCACTTCTTGTCTAGTTTGTTGTCTTTTATAGCGAAGTAATCTTTAAGGAAAAGTGAATTTTTTTTTGTGTTGCACACAGGTTATGTTTCATATATTGTCTTCTACTTTAAGTCATAAAGAAACTAAACTCCAAATGCACAGCTGTGAGTTTGAACTAAAGGATCTGTGCTCCACCAGACTCTTTTGTCTATTGCTGGTATTTATAGGTAGACTGATTTGTTCCAAGCTTCTGTAAAGTGACAGTCATCTCACTGTCAGACTTCCTTGTAAGGATATTTTTTTAGCTGATGAGATCAGCGGAGGAGACTTTCTTATCTGGGTTGCAGGAAGGCTCAGGCTTCTTTCTTCAGTGATCTCTGGTTGTTTTGTATGCATTTCTGGCAGTTCTCAGGCACCGTGGGACTGTTTCACCTTGGTTTAGGTTGCTGGTCTTCCCTGGTGCTTGTGGTGCTTTCTTTTTTTCTCTTAGTACAGCCTGCTCAATGTCGTGACTCGAGAATCCAAAATGTGGCAGTGATTCCCAAGGAGAGCTGCGGATGTTACGTGGGACTGGAATATTACAGGCCTCAGTTACAGGTTGTTTGTTGTATGTGTGGCTTGTGCTAGTTTGAGGTGTTGAAAGAGTTTGGAGAAGAAAGGGAAGCCCCACAGCTGAACTGTAAGATATCATTTGTAGTATCACTTCAAGGTCTTTCCTCATTAAGAGATCTGGGAAGGACCTTTCTTTGCTCTGTTCTGCTGGGCTTTTGTGGAAGCTCTTTGGAGAGAAAATCTACCCTACCTTGGGGGTTATCCATAGAACAAGGTAGGAGAAATTACGGAAACATAGTTAGGCTTTTCCACTCTTAAACTGTGGCTTTAATTGTTCATCTGCTGGGTGACTGTTGGCATCTTGTTGAACAGACAGTCGAAACACTACATCTGTACTTGCTTTTTGCAGGATGACATAGCTGTAGAAGTTTTCTGAATGATGAATTTCTGTCAGGTTCCCTTCACATCTATTACACTGAACTGGAAAGCTGATACAAGAGCTGCTTTAACTTAAAGCAGCCTGGCAGAGGGAGCTAACAAAAGGAGCTTAAATAAAAGTTACGGATATACCAGCATTTCCACAGCCATTAAAACTTCCTTTCTTTAGAGACCAGCATATCCTCTAATGCTGCCTTCAGCAAGGCATTTGAAGGGCATCTTGCAAGAGTAAATGTTTGTTACGCTTCAGTTTGCTATGGTTAATTGTTTTTGATTTTTCTTTCTTCTTTTTGCTTCTTAAGTAGAGCACCATTCTGTTAATGCAAGTATCCTGTTATTGTCCAGGACAAGCTGTTGTTTTGGGACTCCTGTCAGTTCTGTTTCCATTTATAGTTGAGATAAATTACTGTTAAACAAATATTTTTCCATAGGTCCTTTAGCTGCTCCCATAAGGCAGATTAGAACTCTTGCTTTAAACTGGAGCCCCTGGCTGTCCAAAGCCTTGGTGGTGCCATGCCTACGTGCATCATCAGTCCATTTCCATTGCTGAAAGCACATAGTACACAGAACTTACTGTATACTTCAGTGAAACTGGTCCAGCGAAGGAATATTCTGGCAGGTCAGAACCTGGGCTCGGGAAGAGAAAATTATACCTTTCATAGAAAGTAGAAGACTTTTGCTTTGTCTAAACTCGATAGTTGATGACTGCTTTTCCCCCAGTGCTTTGGGCTTCTTATGACCTAAAAATTGATGCCATATGCTCATATTCAACACGGCAGCTTTTCCCTGTCTTGAGAACTAATTGTTCTGAGACAGTGAATGTTTCATTCAAGTATTAACTGAACATCTGTAAAGGGTCTGTGTATTCAGTGAAGATGGTGACAAAGAGTGGTTGATGAAACAAACTATGTTCTCTCCTTCATGTAAAAACTCTTCATGTAGGGAGCATCTTGCCATCCCTCAAACATGTAATAGTGGAAGAACGTCAGGACAGGAATAAGCAATAGCAGCAGTGAGACCACCCAGCTAGTGGGGGAGCTGGAACAAAGCCTGCTGAGGAACTTTTCCTGGTCAGCTGCTGGGAAGTGTCATAACTTGGGCCTACCTTTCGTGTTTCCATAGTGAGCCATCTAACGTGATTAATGCGAAGAAGTGTCTGTAAGATGAATTGTATCCAAGGTTAACATCTTCATTTTTAGAATGTGTATTAGAAAAATAATTTTTATCATGAAAGTTTCTTTGTTGTGCATTCTGATGGAGGTGTTCTGACTTTTCTTCTAAGTCAAAAAATAAACAAAAGCCTTCATACTTACTGGTTTTTGTTTTTGTATTTAACTGAATTGAAGACCTTGCTTCAGTTTCCTGAGAAGAGCAGTTTCCTTCAGTTTTACCTATAAAGCTATATCTGGTACTTAGTTTTTGTTTGACTGTGCCTCTTCAAAAAAAGGCGTCAAGCTTTCCTTTTATGTGGTGTTGCTAAAAATATATCTTGAGAGACCAGGAGCTCTTTTACTCAGGGTCAGAGGTGGAGGTATCAAACTTCTGCGTCCTTTTTAAGCAACGGGAGCCTCAGTGCTTGTAGCCTGTGAAGCCAGACTGCTGCTTTCCTTCAGTCATAAACCTGCAGTCAACGCAGGTTTATCTGTGGGACAGCATAGAGAAGAAACCTGCAAAGCTACTGTGCTTCCACATTCTCTTAATTTCACAATGCTGTGGTTTTAAACTATGTCCATTTGGACTGAGGGATTTTCTGTATCTAGTAACCAAAAGCATTTTCTTCCTCAAGTTCCTACTTGGGTAATTACTTCTTTCCCCTTTCTGTCTTCCCCTTCCTGTTCCTGTTTGCTGTGGGCTTTTTTCTCCCTTATGTGGTAGTATGTTTTTGTTCAGTCTCTATCTGTGGTGGACAGTTGCAGTAAAATGGACTTTGCCTTCTGTGACCTGACACCAGGCAGAAATTCAGCTAGGGCAAGGACAGGAGACAGCCGTGTAAGCTCAGCAGAGGAGTCCCAAGTCTTTCCATTATTAACAATTAAAGATGATTCCATAATAAATTAGGTAATGGATTAGCTCGCTGAAGAAAAGAGAACAAGGATAAACAAAAGAGAATGATCCTGCCCTGCAACAATGTGGGATTACATGCTGCCTGTGTGTCTGGAAAAAGAACAAGCTCCCCTGTTTTTAGTGTTAATTTAGTTAGTAGAGATAAGGTATGCTATCTGCCAGATAAAGTTATCTTTTGTCACTGAATTGGATCTTGGTGAGGAGGTGTTGTTTACTGGGAGGGTAGCTTAAGAAATAAAAGCATCTTGTTTAGTCCTGCCCAGCAGTGTTTTGCATCTTTTTCTCTAAAACAGAGTAAGCAGTGAGAATGGTTTCTTCCCACCTCCTGCCCCTGCCCTAATCAATTACTGTGTTATGGCTGCAGGTGTTGTTTGAATAAAGAATGAACAAGGATGTAGTTTTCTTCTCATTGTAGCTTTCTTTTCCCCAGTTTTGTTCCTAAGGTGTGATACATTTTTTTTTTTTCTAGGTCTGTGTAATTAATCCATATCATTTTCAGTTATTTTGAAAGTCATACAATATTACCTTTCTATTTTAAGTGCAATTTAGGTTAAATACAGAATCATTTAGGTTGAACTGTGGCTTGGAAATGATCCCTCACAAACTGGGGGTATCAGCACTCTATGCCTTTTGAAGCCATCGCACAAAAAATGGCGTAGGCACAAGGGATGTGAAGCCACAGTATACTCCATTTGTGAGACAGCTCCTGTCTTTTATTTCAGTATGTTGTTGTTCACCTAGTAAAGTGAATATGCATTTAAACATGGTTGATGTTCCTTCTGAAGTTTGGGAAAACACACCTCAGTGGGGTTGCATTGTGCTAAAAGTTGTTCACAAGAGAGATGAATCAGAACTCTAGAAGGAATGAGCTTTCTGCTGGTAATACAGTGAGCAGAAATGCAACTGTTTGTGGAAAGCAGATCAGTGGTTAGTTTTTTGTTTGTTTTCTTTTGAAAGTACTGTAAGTTCCAGAGCACTGTGAAAGCAATCCTTCTGAAGTCAGAACAAGTCATCTTTAGTGTTGAACTCCCAGAAATGTGCACCTTGGTTCTGCAGCGTGGAAGTGCAGGCAGGGTGGTAACCTGAACCCGAGTGGCTTTGCAACCTGTGGTGATTAATCACTAAAACAAGGTTTTATTTATTTATTTTTCCAAAAAAAGGAGGGATGACCAGATTTACATTTGCTGTCCTGTGACTGTGAAGTTCTGAAACTCTTTAACTGAAATGTGACTTCTGGTGTTGTCTGCAGGTTTGTATTTCTTGAATGAGTATTGCGCAAAATGGTGTATTTTATAGGTGGAGAATGGCACAGCTTTTAGCAGTGTGCAGAATTCAGAAACTTGGCTCCTCTTTACGTGATGATGGGGAGGGAGATGCCTACATTAAACGGTAGTTTAGCTTCCTTGTGAAGAAACAGAATCACAGAATTGCAGGGGTTGAAAGGGACCTCTAGAGATCACAGAGTCCAGCTCCCTAGCCCAGGTTGCACAGGTAGGCGTCCAGGTGGGTCTGGAACGTCTCCAGAGACGGAGACTCCACCACCTCTCTGTGCAGCCTGTGCCAGTGCTCCGTCACTGCACTGGGAAGAAGTTCCCACGCACATTTGTGCGGAACTTCCTGTCTCGGTTTGTGGCCATTTCCCCTCGTCCTGTTGCCACACACTACCAAGAAGAGTCCAACGCCCTCTATCATCTTTGTGTCCCTCCGCTGGACTCTGCCCAGGTGATCTGTCTTTTTTGTACCGTGGAGCCCAGAACTGGACATAGTACTCAAGGTGAGACCTCACCAGAGCAGAGTAGAGGGGGAGGATCACCTCCCTTGACCTGCTGGCCACACTCTTTTTAATGCACCTCAGGATCCCATTGGCCTTCTTGTCCACCAGGGCACACTGCTGGCTCATGGCCAATCTGTCACCCACCAGGACACCCAGGTCGCTCTCATCAGAGCTCCTCTCTAGCAGCTTATCCCCCATGCTGTACCAGCGCATGCAGTTATTCCTCTCTAGGTGCAACACTCTACTCTCTTGTTAAACCTCACCTGGTTCCTTTTCTGCCCAACTTGCCAGCCTGTCCAGGTCTCACTGATTGACAGCACAGCAAACTTGATGAGGGCGGACTATCCCCTCATCAAGGTCATTGATGAAGATGTTGAACAGGACTGGACCCAGCACCAACTCCTGAGGGATGCTGCTAAGTACAGGCCTACTACTGGATTCTGCACCACTGATCACAACCTTCTGAGCTCTACCAGTCAGCCAGTTCTCAGCCTGCCTCAACATTCACTCATCTACACACTTCCTCAGCTTTGTTATAAGGATGCTGTGGGAGACAGTGTCAAATGGCTTGCTGAAATCAAGGCTCCCCCCTTTTTCACCCTGCCAGTAATAACATCATAGAGTACCAGGTTGGTCGAGCACAACCTCCCCCTGGTGAACACATGCTGACTACTCCTAATAACTCTCTTCTTTTCCAACTACCTGGAGATGGCATCGAGAACACACTGTTCCTTCACTTATCCAGGGACAGAGGTGAGGCTGCTGCCCTGTAGTTTCCTGGATCTTCCTTCTTGCCCTTTTTGAAGACCAGAGTAACATCGGCTATCTTCTAGTCTTCAGGCATCTCTTCCATTCTCAAAGACCTCTCAAAGATGATAGAGAGCAGTTCACCTTCTACCTCTGCCAGCTCCCTCAGCACACACATGGATGCATCCCATCGTGGCCCATGGATTTACGTACATTGATGTTGCATAGATGCTCTCAGACCATCTCCCTTCTAACCAAAGGAGAGCCTTCCATTCCCCAGACCCTCTCACTTACCCCCACAGTCCAGGAGTCCTGAGGGGAAGTTCTCACAGTGAAGACTGAAGACAGAAGCAAGAAAGGTGTTCAGTATCTCTTCCTTCTCTGCATCTCCCGTTACTGGAACACACCCTCATTTAGTAGGGGACCCACTTTTTCCCTAGTCTTTCTTTTACTATTGACATACTTAAAGGGTTTTTTTTTTATGATTATTCTTTATCTCCTTTGCCAGATTTAATTCCAGGTTGGTTTTGGCCCTCCTCATTACATCCCTGCAGGCCCTGACAGCGTTCCTGTATTCTTCCCAAGTGGTCAGACCCTTTTTCCACATTTCATGGACCTTTCTCTTCCCTTTGAGTTAATGCATGAGCTCCTTACTTATCCACACAGGTTTCCTGCCACCCTTGCTTGATTTCTTGCTGACAGGGACACACTGATCCTGAGCTTGGAAGAAGTGCTTTTTAAATGCTGACCAGCTCTTGCAGGCCCCTGTACCTTTTAACACCCTAGCCCATGGGGTAGCTCCAAGAAGGTCCTGGAAGAGATTGAAGCTGTCTCTCCTGATGTCCAGGGTAGCAATCCTGCTTCTTGATTGGCTTCTTCCACTCAAGATCTTGAACTCCACTGTCTCATGATTGCTACATCCCAGTCTGCCCCGACCTTCACATCCCTTAAAAAACCCATCCTTATTAGTAAGAACAAGGTCCACTAATGCCCCACTCCTCATTGGCTTCTTGATTGAGTGCACTAGAAATACCAGAAACAGGCAGCAATTAGGTGGCTTCTTTGCCACCTTCTGTTAATGATGAAGAACTGCACATGTCAACAGGGTGAAACTGATTCCACTGTTGCCTGCAGCGTGTAGTTTTAAGGTTTCAGGTCAATTGAGAAATACTAGAATTCAGGTTGATGAATCGAGTGTAGCCTGATCACTTTTTGTGTCTATCCTTATTAAGCTACAGTCCTTAATTATATAGATGTGGTTTTTGGTCTGCTGCTTTTTCCCCCAGAGAAATTAAGTGATCCTCAGAATGCTTTTTACCCTGTGCACTGAATAGTTGGTCTGGGTTGGGCAGCATTAAACCCTGTCTCTAGGGCAATTGTTTCCTTTTAGTAAGTTTGGAGAGGTACTGTAAGTAAACCAGAAGACTGAAATAGTTTTCTTCCCTGATTAAGGCATCTGAATAATGGCTGTGTATAGTTATCTCATCCTTCTGCTTTGTGTTGGAAGCTAAGGAAAACTTTTCATAGGTCCGCACTAGTGGTGTTTCTTGGTCTGTGCTGCCTTTTTTTTTTTGTGTGTGTGTGTGTGTATACTTGTGAAAACTTGATAGTGCAGACATCTTTGGATGCATAACTTGCTGTATAACATAGGAAGCACCTGAGGCTGGTAAATGGTTCCATCCTTGACTGTATGCTTTAGTGTCTATTAAAAGGAATATTAACCATTCTACTTCAGTGGGATGTATGTAGTATTTTACTGTTTCAGCAATATTAATCTAACATATGTGTTCTGCAGTGGCTTGTCAGGAAATCAGTTTCTTCTTGCACAATATTCAATATTGTTCTTTTGTTACTTCAGTATCTAGGGATTGATCAAGTAGGTACAAACAAATGGAATACTGAGTAGTGACCAGGTAAGTGTTAATCTGGCAAAGATTCTACAGGGGAGAAGGGAGTAAAAGTCACGCAATTAAACCATCATAATGTACTTCAGCACTCATTTCTAAACTGCATCAAGTAACCGGAATTAATCCTTAATGTTATTTCTAATAGTTTGTGTGTGGTTTCCTAGTTGTTAAAAATAATAATTGCAGTCATCCTGGCGGGTTTGGAAGCTACTTGCCAGGCAAGCCTCTGCTCTTTGAGCTTGTCGTATCTAATAATACTCTGTCATGCTTTACAGGATTGGCCCTAGACAGAATGGTCTGTGTATGTGTGGAGGGCTTTGTGAGTATCTTCATGCTGTGGAGGACCAAGCTGTAGAGGAAGACATGCTTTGACAGTACAAGCCTATTCTGTTTTTTTCTTCTCACCAGCGGACCTCTTACTTTCTGCCTACTCAAGTGTTTTTATCCAAATCCTATTCTAATTTAATCGGTTTTGATCTTCATTGAGAAGTTTCTGAGTCAATCTGAATTTATACCCTTTCAGTACCTAATCTGATACCTTTCTCTTCTGCCGTTTGGCAGCTCTCCCTCTGTCAGCTTTCCCAATTCCACTGCTCTCTGTGTGGTCTCCTTGTTATCCGTGCTCTATGCTTGTTAACTCATTTTCCTCTAGTGTTTGCAGTCTCTATTTTGGGATACTTTAGCTCTAGTGTATTGTGCATCTGGAAATGAAAGGTAGATCCTGTTCAGTTTCAGACTGGTTCAAGTACAGGGGAGATTCCTAGCATCTAAAATGTGTGCTGCTTGCTAGAAATGACATATTCCTCTCCTGTTCCCAAAAACTTGGGTGAATGAATGCATCCTAGGTAACACGGATGTTTGGACACAGATACATTCCAGTCCCAGTCTCAAAGCAACACTAGTGCTTCGCCTTTCCAGAGGAAATATTTCAAGTTTTGGATTCATTTTATTTTCTGTGATAACTTTCAAAAAAAATCTGAAACCTTGAAGAATTTGCTTAAGCAGCTTGTTTGAAATAACTTCACTGAAGATTTTAGCATATAACTTTTCAACCCAGTTTGCTTGAGAAGCTGCAACTAAGCAGATTTGGAAATAGGATGTTATAATGGGAAGTGACAGACGGTTGTAATAACAGAGTACTACTGGCTTTTCTTTTAACAAGAGAGCGTTGTCTTTTGGGATAAATGACATACTAAATTGTAAAAATGAGGTGAGTCACAATGCCTGAAACTTCTTAGTTAGCTGGGATTCTGTTTTCAATAAGATGGTTTTATTTTTCCAATTGACTTAATCTGGCTGTCTGCTTACATTCTCCTCCCCCGTACCATCTGCTGTTTAACCGCGAGGTGCTGTACCCATCCTTACATTAAGCCTGTGGTAGGACTGCTGTACTCTTATGTTACTCACGTTTGGCTTGTCAAGGAAGATCTGACAAATTGTTGATTTTTTGGGGGGAGTTATTCCCACACAATAGTGTAGCCAGCTAATTTGGAAGCTTAGCTGCTACCCTCAGGACATCTTTAATGCAGCAAATAGCCTCAGTAGTTGAAGATGTGAAGTCTGTGGCCGCCTCCTGTTTATTACTGTCTCCCTCTTGGAATCTACTGACCTACAGCCATCGATGTAATGAAGTGCATGGCCTTGCTTCAATTGAGATCTGAAAAATTTAGAAGGTGTCTTTACAGTTTAAACAGAACATCTAATTCTGCTCTGAAGTGAATAAGGTGTTCCTGTTCAGGGTGTCTGCTGTAGGTTAACCCGTGGGAGAGACAGTGGACAGCTGCCTGCTCTAGTTTAAAGTTTTTAGGCTTGTTCAGCGCATCTTACTTTGTCGGACACAGATTGAATGTCCATGCTTACTGAGGTGAGGGTACAGCCCCATATAGCAGAGTCTCTTGCTATGGACCTTGGAAGAGATGCATTCCTTTTAATATGCAACTTCAGTATGGACTTCAGTAGAGCTTTTGGCACTGTCCCCGACAGCATCCTCATGCAGAAGCTGGCTGTCTGTGGTTTGGATGGGCACACACTCTGCTGGGTGAAACACTGGCTGGATGGCCGGGCCCAGAGAGTTGAGTCATTGGAGCTAAATGGAATTGGCTACCGGTTGTGAGTGGAGTCCCCCAGGGCTCAGTACTGGGGCCACTCCTGTTTAACATCTTTATCAGTGATCTTGATGAGGGGATTGAGTGTGCCCTCAGTAAGTTTGCAGAGGACACCGAGTTGGAAGGGAGTGTTGATCTACTGGAGAGAGGAAGGGTGCTACAGTGGGAGATGGATAGACTGGATCAATGGGCCGAGGTAAACTGTATGAGTTTCAATGGGACCAAGTGTTGAGTGCTTCATTTTGATCAAAACAACCCCAGGCAACCCTACAGGCTTGGGGTGGAGTGGCTGGAAAGCTGCCTGACAGAAAGGGAGTTTAGTGTGCTGATGGACAGTCAGCTGAATATGAACCATCAGTGTGCCCAGGTGGCCAAGAAGGCCAATGGTATCCTGACCTGCATCAGGGATGGTGTGGTGAGCAGGACTGGGGAAGTAATCCTCCCCCTGTACTCAGCAGCACTGGTGAAGCCTCACCTCAAGTGCTGTGTACAGTTCTGGGTACTGCAATACAGAAAGGACATTGAGGTGCTGGAGCGGGTCCAAAGAAGGGCAAAAAGGCTTGTGAAGGGCTTAGACAATATGCCCTATGAGGAGAGATGAAGAAGCTGGGGCTGTTTAGTCTGGGGAAGAGGAGACTGAAGGAAGACATTACTGCTCTCTTCAAATACCTGAAAGGTGACCGCATTGAGAGCGGGGTTGGTCTCTTCTCACTGGTGACAGGACAAGGGAAAATGGCCTCAAGTTGCACCAGGGGATATAAGGAAAACTTCATTACAGAAAGGGTTGTTAAGCACTGGGATAGACTCCCCGAGGATGTGGTTGAGTCACCATCCCTGAATATGTTTAAAAATCCATTTGGATGTGGTGCTCAGGGACATGATTTAGCAGTGGGTTGTCAGAGTTAGGTAGTATAGTTAGGTTGTGGTTGGACTCAATGATCTTCAGGGTCTTTTCCAACCTGAGCAATTCAATGGTTCTGTCAACATCTTACAGTTTTGGCAGAAAACTTCTTGTGTATTTACCTGTAGAACATATCTTCTGTGTGTCTGCATATGTGGAGTTGCTCAGTGCATTACTGGGGAAATTCCCTTAAAATATCAGAAATGGGCGGAGCTAGGCAGTTGCGTATCAGTAGTATCTTGATTTTTTTTTTCCCTGCAGAAATACCTTTCTTAAGTTGCATATGGCTTAATTAGTCTTAAATAACTCCTGATATTACTGTAACTATAAGACAACAAGTTACTCTGAACGCAATCAGGGAACAGTGGAGACAAATGGTGTACTATCGTTGAATTCTGCTGCATTACTGCAGTCTTGTGTAGTTAGGATTTTTTTTTATTGTCATGTCCCTAAGTATTTTACTATTTACTTGTGGTGACAGAGAGGTATGAAAAAAATCTGAACAACTTCAAGTGACACTGATCTTTTCCTGGTGCTGTGGCCATTTGCTCAAAACTTTGGATTGTAGAGCAGCAGTTGCTATTTCTCTGCAGAACTCAAAAGGTTTTCTTCTTTCCTTAATGTAGAAAGGCAAGTATTAAAGGGTATGTTCTCCCCTACTGACACAAGATTTATTTGTAACAAACTTAAATAGCTTTTAACTGAAATTATACACCTGCTTCCTCTAATGTGTTTGTGTAGCTATTTTCTTTGGAACTGAAGGAGGAAATTAATGGTTGCAGATAAATAGTGAAGCTCCTGACTTCAAAGACCTTCCTCCAAAATCAGAATAAGTTCACTTTCTTTTCTCAAATGAATAAAACCAAAACATAACTTACCTTGTTAAATTTTGTCCCTACCCTCATGTATAAATCTGTGGGGATTTTCACCTTGGGTCTTTTATAGCAAAAGAGTTATTAGTACAGGACCATCATAGAATGGCTTGGGTTGGAACAGACCTCAAGGATCATCGAGTTCTGGCCCACCCCCTTGCCACAGTCAGGATTGCCAGCTGCTTGATCAAGGATGTCCTGTATGAGTGCTGGAAGATGTTTACTAGGTTTGTTCTTCTCTGTTGTATATCCTTATTATGCTGAAGATGAGCTCCCTTGTTGAGAGGAGACTATAGAGATGAAGTGTTCCACACTAACACTGCAGGACATTGTGTTTTCTTCAGGGAGTCCTTACCTGGAGTATTCCAAAAATAGCCTAGTTGGCATCTGTTCTCATATTTTTTCTTAACCGGGATGTTACTTAAGGGATATAATTAAAACTTAATAGCTTTTACTGTCAGAGGCTGCTAAATCAGGATACATGCGGATGTCTGATCTTCAAGTAAGCTTATGCACATACACAGATCAAATGTTTGAAAGTTTTGGTTACCCATTTATTTTCATTATCGTTCATCACTGAAATACTCAGTGCTCCTGAACCTGTTTTTAAATTCTACTGGCAGCCAATTTTTTTTTGCAGATCTGACCTGTAAAGGACCCCTTTCTGCCTACCCATCCACCTTCTTGGGGTGCAGTGTATGTATACTTCTGCAGTTTTCATAAGTATATATTTAATGCTTTCAAAAACTACATATTTTTTCTTTTGGTCTGTTATCAGAACTTTTTATTAAGGTGTGCTATTCTAATGTTATGCTCTGTAATACACTGCATATACCAATCTCCTGGAAGGAACACAATTTCTAAGATTTCTACCAGTTCAGCTCTACTTCACAGAAGCTTTTGTTGAGAGAATCATTTTGAATTCATGATCAGCAAATTTTTTATTGTCCTTGGCAAGCCAGACCTAGTATGAATTAGATACGATTACAAGACCTGTGTTCTGTGTATAAAGTGCTCTCTCTAGCTCAGTATGCGAACTGATTTCCTCTTGCTTTAATCAGGATGTATTATTAAATGTTACATCTTCAAAAAGGGTATTTGTTAGAAAAGGGAAATATGAACGTTATCTTCATGCGGCATAAAATTGTAACTGCAAGGCTGTATACTTGGCTTAACTTGGAACAGACTTGCTCTAGGTTTGAGGAAGCTCGTGTTCCTTACACAAAACTGTGTACAAATGCTCATCTTTTAAAAAAGTGGAGCTTTATATTACTGGAGCATCTGACATATAGAGCATGAAGTTAGAAACTCTCCTTCTAAGCAGTTACAGAATCATACAATCACCAAGGTTGGAAAAGACCTCCAAGACCATCCAGTTCAACTGTCCACCTGCCACCAGGATTTCCCCACTAAACCATGTCCCTTAGTACATTTCACTGTTTCTTGAGCACCTCCAAGGGATAGTGACTTCACTACCTCCCTGGGCAACCTGTTTCAGCAGCTGACCATTCTTTTGGGGAAGAAATTTTTCCTAATGTTCAGCCTGAATCTCCCCTGGTGCAACTTGAGGCTCTTCCCTCGCATCCTGTTGCTCACTTCATGGGAGAGGAGGCCGACCCCTGCTTTGTCCCAGTCTCCTTTCAGGCAGTTGTTGAGAACAGTAAGGTCCCCTGAGCCTCCTCTTCTTTAGACTGAACAATCCCGTTTCCTCATAAGACTTGTACTCCAGACCCCTCACCAGCTTCATTGTCCTTCTTGGGAAACTCTCCAGGGCCTCATTGTTTTTCTTGTAGTGAGTGGCCCAAAACTGAATACAGTACTCAAGGAGTACAGAGGGATGATTACCTCCCTGTTCCTGCTGGCAATGCTATTTTTGATACAGGCCAGATGCCATTGGCCTTCTTGGCCACATTGCTTGGCAGAACATGAGCCTGCATTGACCAATGCTTCCAGATCTGTTTCTTCTATGCAGTGTCCAGCCACTCTGCCCCAAGTCTGTAGCACGGCCTGGGGTTGTTGTGGCCAAACTGCAGGACCTGGAGCTTGGTATTGTTGGACTTCATCCTGTTGGCCTCAACCCAGTGATCCAGCTTGTCCAGATTCCTCTGTAGGGCCTTCCTACCCTGATATGATAGCAAACTGCAGCTTGTAGTTAGTTAATATATTTCTGAGGCGTATAAAATAATGAGGAAATAGAAGATTTAGAGCTAAAATAATTATTTTGAATAATTGGGCTGCTATTAAGATATTCAATATTTTTCTTTAATTCAGTAACTTTGATTTAAAAAAAAAAAAAAAACAAAAAACAATCCATGTTCCCTTCTATTTCAGATGTTCATGTAACCAGAGGAGGATATGGGAACAGCAGGCAGTTATTTCACCCTGTGCTGTAAAGGACTGCAAAGGGAATTTGCCTGTGTGCTGAAACATGGTCACTGGTGTGCCTGTGTTTACCTGGGTAATGCGTGCTGGTCATAACATTCTTAATAATTTGAAGAGTACCAGGATACCCCTACTATATCATGATTTTTTCTTTTGTGTGTGTAGCCCGTCTACACACTTCCTGACAAGAAGGCCAATTTCCCCTCCACTTGTTAAACAAAGGCAGGAGGAATGCTCTAGCTGAGCAGGCTTTCCCTTCTGACCCCCTGCAGGTGGCTGTGAAAGCTTGGCAGCCGGGGATGGAATTGCTCTAACAAGTGTTGGCTTCAGCTGAAGCCATCCAGCCTGCTCCTGGGGGGATTTCACCACCAATCTAGTACTGCACAACAGCAGAAGAGAATACTATGTCAGCATGCTGGAAGACTATTTAGTAGCACAAAAGCCATACCTGGGTAGGGTACAGTTTTGTTCATTTTCTCCTTGTGGGCTGCTTCTGGTTATTGGGAAGAAAAGTACTTTGGACTAAAGTTGAAATTGGAGTGATTACACTGCCATGTATTTGTGGTTATGACCTAGCTCAGTTCTTCCTCTGTATGTGCAATTAGATGGCAGTGTCCTGTGACATGCTGTGTTGAAATAGTCTGGCTTCTGACTGGTGTTATCATTTTTTCTTTTTATGGAAATACTACTTTTTTTCTGTTTGATGTCTCTGTTTTTTGTCTTTTCTCCTCTTACTTAAGAGATGGGGAGGTCCAAAGAAATGGTCCTCAGGGAAGAGAGGAGTTTGCGCTTGCACTGTGAAGTGATTTCAGAACTTGAAATTAATGTTTGTTGCTGTTGTTGTTATTCATTCCTGAATCTTCTGGTTAGTCATTAGAAAAATGTAAAATGAGGTGAAGGTACTTGGGACAGTCGTCACAGTGTGAGGGGCAAAAAAGCAAGCGGAGGAATGGAGCCTCGCATGTGTGAGAGAGGACCCAGGAGATGGTTGGCAATTTCTGGCCTCTTCCTGAAGAATTCAGCTATCCTTTGGACTTGGGGAAAGAAAGATTGTGCCCGAAGTCTCGGATAGTTTGAAATCAAGGCAGGAGCAACAGTAAAAACTCCACATTTTGCTTATGCAGAAGTGCGAAGCCTTGCTTTCATCTTAGAACTAGTTGTAGAAAGGCTTTATCGTAGGAGTAATATTGATCTTGCCCATTATGCACCATTTTTACCTTTTTAATTTAAGCTCCTGAGAACTCAACTGATGCTTGAGAGTTTAGTAGGTTTGTTTCTTTCCAGTGAATTTAGCCATAAAAAAACGTTCTGCAGGCAAAGTTGCATCTTTTTCTGCTTTTGTAACTCTCGTCTTAATTCTGTTTTATATTTTACAGATGCAGCTTTATGGTTTAAACAGAATAGTTTACCTCAGGAAGATCAAAACCTACTTTCATCTTTTGATGACACTGTCTTGACTGTCTTTGCAGCAAGAAGTGATAGTAAAATTTTCTTCAACTAAAATAAACCGAAAACTTGTTAATCTCTATGTAAAAGGGCAAAGAAAGTACCGAAGTATCTTAGCTGCAGATGATGAATGAAGTCTCCTTGTGATTTAGATCACTGTGATGGGGAATGACAGTGCTTGGTGTTGTTGCCAATTAAGTGTCTGTCATTACTGCCTATGGGGTTCCTCATTGAAGTGCTTGGCTGGTACGGTGTGTATGAAGAGCACAGTGCTGCCTGAGTTTTCTTCTGTTCCATGCAGGTTCCTTTGTTTAATCTTAAATAACGTTTATTTGCATGTTAGAATATTATGAGTAAATATGAATTCACAGAATTTTTCAAAGGATAAAATTATTATTCTGGCTTCAGATATGTAAATAGATTCTTGATACTGCATTATGATCCGATTAATCACATTTATTCTCCTTGTGACATGGGGAGGAGCAACTTCAACATCTTAGGCTTTTTATTGTGATACTTCATTTAAATATAATACCTCGAAGGTTGTTGGAGCAGTAACTAGTGGAAGAACCAATTTGTAACGTTTTAACCTGTTATGTAATGGTGAGGTTTTATCCAGGGGAATGCTGACTACATATGGAACAAATAGAGGAAGTTCTAGAGGAATGTAAATGCGGCATCAACAGCAAATCGGTAAAACAGAGGCCCAGAGCTGTTCCAAATAAAGCTTGCTGTGTGGCTGTGCTGGGGAGGAAAGGAGAGCTCACTATGTTTTGGCACCGAGGTTTATTTGGCAGCCCACCTGTCTTCTCTTATCTTGGCTAATGTTCTGTCAGTCAGTGCGCTTTCATAGGGACCACTTAAACTTCCTTTATTGGGTACCTGCCTGAAACTGATACAGCAGAAGCTGGAAGATATTTGTCCTATGCCATAGCAAAGGAAGAGACCATCTTTTGTTTTCTGAGCAATCTGCTGCTCTGGTACTATCTACTAAAATCATCATACAATAAATCAGTTTGTCTAAGTTTCTATCACTTTAAAAAAACAACAACAACCCTTCTTATGTAACACCAAAAAACTTAATCGTGTTTCTTCTCAAGGTTTATTATTTCAGTCTGATTCATTTCCTGTTTTTCTGCTAATGTACTGACAAAAGGAGAAACAAGTATCCTTCTACTGTTTGTTTGTAAATCTAGAAAATATGTAATTCACTGTAGGGATTTTTGTAGGGCTGTAAGTGGTGCAGAGGTTGATGCAGTTCTTCCCTCTCAGCTCCCTGTCATGTGTTTCCTTCCCTGGCTGCCCCAAGGTTCCAGTGTGTCTGTAGGTGGCAGTTCTGCTAAGATATGGGTGAGGGGGGGTAAGTTGCAACTCATGCTTTTTTGTTTTGTTTTGTTTTTTAATCATGTGAGAACAAGGAGTTAGTCAGTAAAATTGGAATAAAATTAAATTACTCCTTCAAAGTGAGGTTGTTTTTTTTTCAAGTCATATTTCATTGGACTGTTGAGGTCATTACCATAGAGCTTGCTGAGGTTTCACAGCAGTGAGAGATTTGATATTTAAATGAATAGTAATGCAGAAGGTTAACAATCAGAAGATGTTGGAACATACAGGCAAGAAGGTTAGCTTATTTTTTTTGCTTATAGTAGTCTCACAGGAGTTTAGCTTTATGGCATGGGCATGGTGGGGGATTTCCTGCACCCTTCATCTCTAAGGAGCCCGGTGTCCTCTGCAGACCCCGTCCTGGTCAATCCCGTGTTCCTGGGTCCCTGTGCAGTGTGCTGGGAGACAGGAAAGCAGATGGGTATTCAAAGGACAGTGGACTTTTTTCATGGTTACCGATACCTGGAATGTATTAAAATTGTAAGATGTCAGTACATTTATATAAGATTTATAATACTTGAATAAAATGGATTTATTTTAAATGCTATGCATATTAAAGGCACAGTGAAAGAGTAGGTCTTACATGAAAGCTAAATCCCATTCCTTTCAAGAAAATGCCTGCAAAAGTTAAACACTTCAGACTGGGTATTTTTCACGATGCTGTAGTTCATGTTGTAGTTCAGAAATTCACGAATTAGCAGGCAGATAGAAGTTTGCAGTTTCTTTTACAAAACATAATCAAATGAAGTAATTGCTGAAATGGCTTTTTGATTAAATTTGGGATTACAGTAGTCTAGTATTTAAATCCTTTTCAAACTTGTATTTCAGAATTAGTTTGGATAGTGTCGCAGTCTTTGTCATGTATGTGGTTTCATTTCTTGGTTAAAGAAGACTACTTCCCCAAGGAGATGCAAAAGCAAGGCCTTTATTCTTCTGAACACTTCCAACCATGAACGTTTCTGTGTAGGTAAGGTTGCTTAAATGTGGATAATCAGATGATTAGCCGTAGATAATGTCCATCCAGAAGTATCCACTGTTTTCTGTTACATTTTATGAAGTTAGTACTGAAATGTTAAGTACTTCAGGATCACCTTTGCCCTTTTTCATCAACTATTTGTCTTCCTCTATGTGTGAATTCTGAAAGGATGGGATGGGCATGCATTTGGATGGCTTGAAATGCCCCCAGGCTGTCATTACAGACCTCGCCTTCTGCTGAGCAGAGAAGAACTTCAGGGCTCTGTCTTCAGAGACTTTGGTCACATGGAAAACATTATGTTGTAAAATTAGCGGTTGATTAAAAAAGAGAAGCATAATACTTTGTATTGGCGTGACCTGTGGGTATTTGACAAAGACTATGGGGCTAAGTTTGAAAAAGAAAAAAACATACTTTATTTCTGCTCCAAATGACAGTGGGATTTATAAATGTTTTTAAAGACGACCGTGATGATGAGAGAGAGAACTGGTGTGCCACATATCTAGAGCACAGGCACTTGAGGGCACATGGAGAAGTTGCTGTGGGTTTAAGGAGAGAGGTGATGGCCTCACGCTGTGCTGGGGAAAGTTCAGGTTGGATGTTAGGAAAAATTTACTCATAAAAGGTGGTCAAGTGCTGGGACATGATGCACAGGGACGTGGTGGAGTCACCATCCCTGGAGGTGTTCAAGGGGCATGCAGATGTGGCACTGAGGGACGTGGTTTAGTGGGTATGGTGGTGATGGTTCGACAGTTGGACTAGATGATCATAGTGATCTTTTCCAACCTCACTGATTATATGGTTCTAATGCTCAGTGCTTAGAGCAGGAGGCTGGCAGTGGGTGTGACCTCCGTGCTAACCAAGGTACAGTACAGTCCCCTCTGCCTGTGTGGGAGTTTAGTGCGGCGTGGTGCATCAACCTCAGTCTGTATCGGAAGAGCGATGCTTCCTTTCTCTTAGTGCTTTGTGTTTGGTAAACTACACAGGGAAAACCATACCTCCATGTGTGCAAATTGCATACCATAATGGAAGTGGTCTTGGTAGGTCATCTTTTTGGCCGGGGCTGCTATCATGAGACACGCAACAAAGAATTCATCCTTTTAGGAGGTTATGGCTCTGCATATGTGGCATTTGTGACTACTGGTATTTCCTGTGATGAAGTTTGCTTAATATTTCACATTGCAAGGGCAGGCTTTCAGTTGTTTTATTTTTTCAATTTGATTTCAGTGAAAATATAATCTGAAATCTGTATTTTGTGGCTTAACCTGGATATTACAACAAACAAAGAAGTCAATGCCCAAATGTTTCTGAGATTCTTAGTGGTTAGGGATACCATTCCTTGCAGCTGCTCTGCTGAAGTGATATGGCTTGTGTTCTGCAGCAGAGGTGGCTGCCTATTTACTAAAAATGAAACTTCATCTTAATTCCGTTGGCAGATTTTTAAGAAATTGTTTTGAGTATTTTCTTTAGAGTAGTTGATGTGGCACCTAAATTTCTAAATGTTTCACATACAACTGGCCTTTTTCAACAGAAGAAAACTGTCTTAAGGAAAGACTTGTTCGCAGGTATTATCCTTAACCCGTGCTAAATTGGCCTGGCCAACATCTGGCCAGCCCAGCACTGTGTGGGTTTGGTTGCTGGGGGAAGGGGGCTGGCAAGGCTCAGTGAGGCTTAGCCCTGGATAGCCCTCTAAGCTACCACCCTGTGTTGGATTGTGTGAGAGCGTGGATTTATGTCATGGTTCCCTGTGTTCTCCTCTCCATGGCCCCTAGTATGAGCAGCACTGCAGCAGACTGTAGTCCTTTTGAGGGAAGGTATTCTTAGAGGTTTGGTTTCCACTTTAGAAACCCATCGGCCAGTATTAATCAAATCCGATATGGGGATCGAAGTCTGAAAGATAAACTAATTCTAGCTAATGCTAGTTAAGGCTTCTCTTTCGGTATCTGCACATTACTAAATTGTATAAAATAAATATATAAGACAATGTTTTTATGCCCTAGCCACAGAAATAGGTTTTGCTGACTTCTAAATAATTCTAGAAAACAGTTCCCTTTTCTGGAGATTGCTGGCGTGTAAACTTAGGATAGAAAACGGTAGGGTGAGAAGTCTGTGGTAGCCTCACTTGTAGAGTGTATACATGGTGTTGGGCAAGGCCCCTGTGGTTTTCTGAGGTGTTTGTTCTTCTTTATATCTGTCTCCAGACATTAAGGAGATGCTTGCAGATAACTACTACTACCACTGCTTAGCGGAATCTTTGACTGTATATTGTCCTGTAAGGACACAAAGCAGCCCTACAGCTTGAGCACCCCGCAGTGTCTTTTTTCAGGTGGTAATTTTGGCCTTAGTATCTGTTTCTTGTTTAGCAAATTAGGAGAAATAGTTTTCCATCACAAAAATTACTTTGAAGATTTCATAAGAGCGCTGTGAAGATTTTGTTTTAATACTTCTAAAGCTGTTAGTCTGGTTAAAAATATCTTGCAGACTTGTATGGTGTTTGTGAATTCAGTGTTGTATAACGTTGTAAACCAAAAAAACGTACAACATGTTAGGTATGGAGCCTCATTTATTAAGGAGATGAAGAACTAGGCATCTGTGGAGGGAGGCCAGCTGCAGAAAGATCAGTCTGGCTGTGTGATTCTTCAGGCAGCTCAGTTGTTAGGACACTTCTGTCAGCCTTAGTGCCCTTCTCTCTAAGATCTGGGGGATGGCTGCTGGAGCACCGTGGTACTCTTCCAGCCTCTCCTACTGGAGCTGGTGCGCATGGTGCTGTGCCTGTACCATGGCCCTGCAGGAAGCAGCTGGACTCAATTAGTGCACACATCTGCCTCGAGCAGTCCTGGCAGTGGGGATGACCCAGAAGTGAGTGGAGCATGGTTTGGGTACTCATCTCCAGCCTTTATAAGAGCTGAGAGTGGGCCAGCACTTGCATTGTGCTACAGTGCGTCCACAGCACAGTCAGTGAGAGGACAGGGGCTGCTGGCTGTTGTGTTTATGGACGTCTTTCATCATTCTACCTTTAATTTTCTAGTACTCACATTTGCGATGTTGAATGTCTCCCTAACAATTTTGTGCAGCTTTGTGTGCTGCTCTGTGATCTGCAGTGTGGGATGGTGCTGTGTCAAAAGCAGGTAATGTGTTTGTAAGGACGAGGGCATTCCAAAGGGCAGAAAAACAGATTCTCTTATGTCACTTGTGATGCCATTATGATGGCCTTGCTGTGCTTCCATGTAGGGCATGGCTGCGTTGGACTCCTCTGTATCACAGTTAAACACCTCATGGGAAACAATGGATTCTAAATGGAAAAGGTTTCCTCTCGATGTTCTAGTCCAGATATTCTAGACAAATTAAAACAGATTGGAAAGGCTGCTGGTAAGGCAGGAGGGTAAGTTGGGAGGTATATTCAAAGTTATGCATTAATGTACTTCTTTGTTATTGAGCCAGGTGTGAGGAAGAAGTTAGAAGAGCCACTGAAATCTCTCATCCTGATTAAAAATAACTGTGTATATAATGGAGAAAAAAGCAACTTCTAAAAACCTTTTACATTTTTTTCTTGCTGTATTGAGAGTAATTGGTTCCATTTCCCCCTCCCAGTCATTTGTGTGCTGCAGTATCATTGGTGAGGTGAAATGAGTGAGTAAACAGTGTTTCACCAACGTGCCTGTTTTGCAGAATTATGACTTCACTGGCAGCGTATCTTTCACTCCGCCCAATTCATATTTCTTCTTTCTTCCTCCCCTCCTCTGTGTCAGCAGCAGAGCTCTCAAGGATTGTAGTTCTGGAGGTGAGTAGGTGACTCTTGGAGGGTTAAATGGGAGGGAGCCAGATCGTACCCAGGTGGTTAAGTCTTAGGAACTTGCTAGTTGTTGCTGGCATGTGTTTCTGTTCTGCTGAAAAGCCTCAACCAGAGCTGAAGTGGCTGTAAGCTCTAACGGGGAAGTGTGGGCAGATACGAACTACTCCAATTACGTGAAAACTTATGTTTAAACAGTCATATCTTTCTGCATTTAGCTGTTATCTTCTTAGTGTGGAACAATGTCAGCCTGACCAGTTATGTAAAAACGCTTTGCTCTGTGTAAGTTTCAGTTTGAGTTAAAGCTCGCCTAGTATGAGTAAAGAATGGGAGTCCTGTGATGTGAGACAGAACAGTTCCTTTCGGACATGTCTTGTGACTGATAGTGAAGCTGGTTTGTCAGATCATTATTCTGGTTTATTTGTGTTTATTATTCATATTCTCCACTGGTTTTAATGTAAAAATGCTTTTCAGTGTGTCTTGGCCTTTGTGTGTGCTTAAATTCCATTGCACAGCTCTCACAGTAGTACTGCTGTGGTAGTCACAAGGTGATCTTCCAGAGGATTATTCTGGCCAGAAGTTTGCAGCTGTGTGCGATTCTAAATGGTGAGGAATCATTTGTCCTCTTTCAGTTCAGTGTTTAAATGCTTTCAGTCAGCAGACTTGAGTATTAAATAATAAGAATTAGTATTTTAATAACTTGTGTTGGATGCGGATTAGAATCCAACACTTCTAAACTGTTTGAACTTTTTGGACATTTTGTAGGCCTCATTTCTCAGGTGTGATTACTGGGTTTCAGGATTGCTGAAAAATGAAGTTAATCCTTGCTTTGTACAGTGGAAACAGATGTGCAAGTGGAGTTTTTTGCAGAGGACTTCCAGTTTTCAGTAACAGTGACTGGGGCTGCATTATTCTCCGTACTGGCACAGTTACAGCGCATGATTCATTTTGGTCTCATGCTGTAGCAAGGAAACCGCATGCATCTCGCAGCAGAGCGAGGTTAGAGAAGCACGTTTCAGGCTGAATACAGAACAGCCATCAAGGATACTTACACATTCCATGGAAGTCTCCTTCTGCGTTTCAAAGCAGGCCTGGGGAAAATGAATCTCTTGCACAGATGTTTCACCTTCACCGGAGGCAGCTCTGCCCTGCCTGAAGAATCGAGCTGATGATAACACCCCGTTCTTGAAACTCAGTTCATTTTGATAGTTTGTTTTCCCTGGCTGTTTCCCCATTGTCCCCCTCCAGAACCCACACTGCGTTTGCTGAATTTGTTTCAGCAGACAGTGGGAAGGACTGGCTTGGTATCAGAGCCTGGGTTTGTACCTGTGCACGTCTCCTTGCAGCTGAGAAGGGCTCGTGCTGTGCTAACAGGAGTTTGCTAAAAACCTCTGGCACTGTTTCCTGTGCATTGTATTGATCTGGTCTTGCTGGGGGATGGTGAATGTAATCACAGGTTTGTCCAGAGCATGGTCCATCCATGTTGGAATGGGGTCTCTTAGAGAACCCCTGATAACAGTGGGTACTGTTTGATAATGTCACCAGGTTATCTGAAAGTTAAACTTTGCCCACTCTGAATGTGAAACTTGAAGCTCTTTGGGTTTGCATTTGAATGTCCACATTTTGTGTGGTTTCACTGTTAGATGCTTGTTTTTCTCCGAAAAGCTGTGGAGGTGAAATGTTGCTATCCTTGAGTGCTGCTTGTGTGCAGGTTTGTAAAATTCAGGTTTTAAACCTGTGTGGGCGGTTGCAGCCTTCTGCTGGGGTTTCCCTGGTTGAAGTGACACCACATCAGGCAGAAGTGCTGGCAGCAGAGGAAGGGGCTGTTTACTGTAAATGTGTGTGGGCTGGGAGTTACGTGGGAGGATGGCTTGTGGGTCCTTAGAGGGGATGATAAGTGACTTTTCACCTATGGGGTTTGAGGACCTGGCACATCAGCTTTCAGTGACTGTGACTTTGTCTGCACACAGTTTGTTTGGAGCGAGTGCATACCTTTGGAGAAGGAATTAAAAGTGTTTCTGGTGTTGGACTGGAGCAGGGGTGACCCCCGGTAGCTGTAAAATACTGAGTGTCTAGAGGAGGTGATTGAGTTCTGGTCTGAGATCTCACAGTGTTGCTGTGTGTTCCCCAAGCAGTCAGCATGGGGTGTTCTGCGACCACTGCCGGACAGCATCCTCCAGCTGCTGCAGGAAGCCCTTCCTCCCTCCATTGTAATGGATCTGTGGTGTGTTCAGGCTGTTGGCTTTGGCTCAGCCTTCTACTTTCAGAATAATTCAGATAACTCTTTCTTGAGGCATCTGCTTTGTGTTTGGAGGTGGAAGAGAAGTCAAAGGCTGTCCTGCCTGTCCTCCTCCTGCCCAGAGCAGACCACGAGGCTGAGTGATGGGGTGGATTCACTGTGTCCCTGGTTGGTGAAAGGATAGGGACATGCCACTGCTCTGCTGCCTCCTCGGCACTTACCTCTGCTGCGCTGTCCCCCTCTTAGCTCTCTGGTGCACAGTATACCTGAAGCCTGGTGAATAAACCAGCTGCATGAGGAGGCTGCACTCCATGCAGCTGAACCTCTGTCTGAAAATCACAGTCTGTCCTCCCCCTCTTCCTGCTCTGCTGCGTTTGTCTCCAGACTGGGGAATCTGCGTGAAGTCCCCGTCGTGCTGTGTGTGTGTAACTGCTGCCAGAGCATCTGCTGGCAAGGAAGGGCTGACGTCAGCAGAGCCGGGGCGAGGCTGGGCATTGCGCACATTCAGTCACCTCGTTCGTTGTGGATGATGGCTTGTTGGAACTGAAGCGGAGTTTGCAGGGGGGATAAATCAGTGTGAGCGCCACTTGTAGCCTGATCCACGCTGTCTTCTGTGGGTAAAAAATGTACCTGACAGCTGTGCGTTTTCCCATTTGTTTATTACAGGTGTCTCAGATTATTTTATAAATATTTGTGCCTGACACAGTTGGCGTGCAGGATGCTGCTTTCAGTTGTTTAACTTGGTTTGGTTTAAACAGCTCTCTGCTGTTGGGAGTTGATATTTTTCAGAAGCAAACTAAGTGCGTTGCTTGAGGGTTTTTCCCATTGTTAACACTGGAGGTTTTTAAGCAAGAGAAATCAAAACCCATCTGTAATTTGAAGTTCACAGTGATTAAACTTGCAAGTAGGAAGAAGGCGGGGACTTAAAGGCACTCTGTGGTTTTATGATCTGCCAGAGAAAGCAGTATTTTATTTTCAAGATAAGCAGAGGACTGACTTTGTTACTGCTGGTTAAACAAGTATATCTGGCATGGAAATAAATCCAAAAGCCTGCATGTTAGGTTTGGTACGATGTGCTTGTTTTGTCTGAGATGTGTCTGGTTGCAGGCAGTTTGCAAGAGCTGTGCTTGAGGCAATCAGAGCAGGACAGGATGTCACTGTGACAAACTCAGACCAGGGCAGGAGGATTGCAGCTGATCTGAAAAAATAAACGAGAGCTGTTGGAGCTTTTACAAACTGTTTACTTTGTCTTTTCAAGAAAAATTCATACTGACACACGAGGACTTCAGCTCAAGTTCAGGTTAACTAGCAGTCTTGGCCCGAGGCGGTGTCTTCTGCACTAATTCAGTTCACCAAATTGGACGTTTCTGTGATCTAGGAAGCTTTTAAATCTGATTTCAGATTTTGTTTTGTTTTTAAGGCTTACTAATCACTATACCGAGTTGAAAGCACGAAGCAGCATTGCAGTTTGAAAACCACGAAGCCTGCCTTTACCTCAGAACCTGAAATAGCACAGTTGGAAGTTATAATTAGTGTTGAAGCTGTTTTCAGTAACGGAGAAAATAAGCATAGCAGCTTTTCTAGGAATCATATTGTGCTTGCTTCATTTTTTTTCCTTCTTGCAATTCTGTAAAATAGGTGATGTGTCACACTAAGGGGCCTGACCAACAGTGCTCCCATAACTGTTGGGGTAAAGCTCTTTAGGATGCTGCTGCGAGAAGAGGAAGGTAACAGCCAAGCAGGTGTGCTGACAGCTGCTGGGAGGAAGATGTGAGGCTGTGTGTGGGTGTGCATGTGGAGTTGGGGATAAAATGCTTTGTGAACCCCTTCAGAAGCACAGAGGCAGGGAGCTGTGTTTCAGAAGCAGGGCCAGGCCATGGGGATGTAGCTTGCTAATTCTAGAGATCATGAAGTGAATGGAACAGTGCAAATATGCCATGAACCACCCTTACTCTCCTCTCCAGCAGCTGCTCACCGAGTGTTGCTGCTGCATTCCTCAACCGCTGGAGGAAAATTGTTGCAGGTCACATACATTTTTTCTGACTTTATATCCTAATATTAATGTATTAAGCACAGCAGTAAACCTTTTGAGTGTTTTAAAGAAAGCTTAAGCAGCATGATACAATTTTCTGACACTACAGAAAGTCAGGATGTTGCTGGTGGCATTTGCTCTGTGTGACCAGTGCATGGCTGGTGTGCAGACCTGTGCTGTGTGCGAGCACTGCAGGGATTCACCTCCCTATGTGTTGCTCTCCCTTAATGGTCATTAATGAGGCACTGAGGACCAAGGAGGCTTCACAGGAGCCTTTAAAGCTGAGTGGGTGCCCTTGCACTAACGCTTCTGTTTCAAACTTGAGAGTTCTGCATAAAGGAAGTCTGCTTAGCCCCAGGTCTGCATTATGGTTATGCTGCACTGCTGTCAGTGGAAAAATATTTGGAAAAACTCGCATCAGCCAGGCTAAATCATGCTGCATGCTGACACAGCCTGTTTTTCTGGCATAGTGTGTGATGTTGTAGGTGGTATAACTGTGTATGCAGAATAGCTTCTCCAGTTGGCACATACTGTATTTCCAGCTTAGGTGCAGCATCAGATGTCCTTCTGATGGCCGCCATTCAGCTTTTTCTTCCTTTGAGCTTTTGAACTAACATTTGCACTGTTTGTCTGTAATTCTGGATCGTTCCCCTTGTCTTGTCCCATCTGTACTGAATGGACTCTGTCTTTTCAGCCCATCTCTTTCTCACTGCTCTCATCTTGGTGGGGCTGGAGGAACCCATTCCGTTCTTGTCCCCATAATAAGATGGTAAGGTTGAACTCTCCACCTCACTGAACGGTAAGCAGAGGTCTGTGTGCTTTTTGGCTGTCTGTTTTGTCCTTGCTGTCTCTTGGTGCTGTTCCTGTTTTTCCCTGCATTAGGTTAGGCTGTGCGATAAGTTCCGTGGTACTTCTGCTGCTTCCTGACGCCAATGGTTTTTCTGAAGGCAGTGAGTGTTTCCTGTCTGGAAGCTCGAGGCAGTGTTCCTGGCAGGAGGGATTATTTTTGTTTCCCTGGTGAGACCTTTCCCTGTCTTTGTTTTTGTCTCTAAGTTGTTCATTCTGGTTTGGTCTTGGTCTGTTTTTAAGATGGCACAGTTTAACTAGATCTGTTGCAGAACTGTATCTGTCCACGCAGGACTTTATAGTTGACATTGGCGTGCTGGTATGGTGAATCCTCAGGCCAGGCAGCAATGGCATTGGGTGTGCTGCACCAGTTTGTGCACTGATTTCACTTCTTGAGTGAATGGAATTGGTTGGCTGCACTGGCGCAGGGATGCTGTCTGACAGCTTGCAGTGTTATGGCATCAACCATGGCAGAGTTCAAGTCATGGCAAGTCATAGTTCAACTATGGCAAGTCATAGTTCCTGCCTCTGCTATGGACGTGCTGCTGCTGGCATGGCTGCTGTGGGTTGTTCATTCAGGTCCCCAGGTTTTTCTGAGTCCTGCTGAGCTACATTTATCACAAGCCTTCTGCAGAGCCTTCTATTGGATGGAACCATATACAGAAGCTGTTCCCAAGGTTGAGGTGCACTTTGGTTGCAGCATCTCAAGTTACAATGGGCTGTCCCAGTGCCATTCAGGAGCTGTGACACAGTTTGGATCTGTGCCGTGGTGAGGAAGCACACCTGGCTTGGTCTCACAGGGAGAGTTCAAAACCTTTAACCTCTGTTCCCTTTTAAAGTTAGTTTTAAGTACGTTTATAATGTATGTCTGTGAATCCTTTTTGCTAATAATAATAATGGATAAAATAGCACTGAAGGGTTGGAGAATGAAACCTGAATACCTTCTGGCACTTCTTGTTTTGAGGCAAAGATATTTCAAGATTAGCATGATGTTTTTTTTCTTCTCCACCCTGAAAATAGGTGTTAGGTCTGCCAGAGAGAACCTGGAAAGGAGCTGGAAGATGCTGTGTGTCGGTCAGCTGTTCACTAATGCCCTGCTTCAGTGCCAGACAAACTCCTGGCTGCTGCTGCTGCCAGACTGAACACTCAGTTGGAGCCAGGGCATGAGATCTATTACCTCTTCTGTACCCCGGCTGCCATCTCTGCAGTGTGGTATGCAGGGCAGAAGCTGTCCAGGCTTCTCTGGAACTCCTGCTCTTGGTTTCAGATCCTACTGCTGTGATGTTTGTCCTGCCTTACAGCAGGGTACACGGTACTTGGTTTTAGAGCAGGATGCACTCTGGAGCTTGCCTGATAACAACATCTCAGAACTTGATGTGTGGCCATTGCTGCCTGATCAGGTGTGATTACAGGTCTGAAATTACGTCTGCATATTCTGGAAGTTTGCAGAAGTCTGAGTTATTTTCATTTTGGAGCATTTTTTCTGTAGAAATGATCTAAGCTCTCGGAAGTGTTGCAATGTTTTCCACTCACAGTGTTGTAACGCTTGCGGAACCCAAACTTTCTGTTATTATTTCACCTGTCTATGTATTTATACTAGTTGTTTTGCAGTGTATAATTTAAAAGAAGTCAGTAGTAGTTTAAAGTGGAAAACCCAAAGTGGGGATAACTGCTTTGGACTACATGCAGAACTTAAAAAACTCCAGCGTTGAGTTTTTGCTCTGAGCAAAGAAAACGTGCTTTGGGATTATTCTGATGTTGTTGATCATTTGTTTTGTTTCATGTATATTTTTGTTAACACTGCACAGTTGAAGTATCTGGGGCTGTTAATACCTTATGTGTATTCTCAGAAGGCCGAATTTAAAATGAAGTTCCTTAGCTCCTTCATGTTGATTGTACTTACAGATGATTAGGAATTTAAAAGTATATTCTTTTAGGGTGAGAAAGAGTTTGATCTTAGGTGGTTTTGAGGATTTTTTGTTCATTCTGTGTTATTTTCAGTTGTTGCTATTGTTATGTGGTGTTTTGGTGTTTGTTCTGTGTTGTAGTAGTAGTTGTTGTCTCAGGCATGGCAGACAGTCGTTTGTCCATCCTTTGTCGGAAAGATTTACTCATGTGGGCCAAGTTTCTTATCAGCTTGATGGACAGAATGAGTACCAAGTTAAAATGAAAGTGTTAATGCAGTTGGATTTAAACCCCTTTTTGCACGTCGGCAGCTTGGGCGGTTTTTAATCCCTCAGTGTTGTTCCACTTTCCAGACTGCCAACCAGCCAGATGTTTTAGAGCATGACTTCAGCATCTATATATATAAACAAATCACTCCATGGAAGTGAAAATGTGCCCATTATTGCGCAAAAAGAAAAAATCTCCTGTATGTATGCAAGAAAGCATTGTGTCTGTATGAGGATTTCAATGGTTAAAACAGTAAAATACTTCTGGTGAAGTTCTGTTTTTTCTCCCCCTTTCTTTTTTCCTTCAGGGTTTCCAACACTGATTTGTGTTGGCTGAATTTGTACTTTTGCTTATAGTAGCACCACGGTGCATAGAATCATCTTCTCTTTGTCAGTGCAGTAAGAGAGAGAACATGGTTGGGCTAAGACTGCTCTGCACAGTTAGATAAGAGAAAATGCAACAGAAGTGGGCTGGAAGGTTCATGAATAGAGCCAGGTCTCTCTGCTGAGCTGTTGGTTTTGGTCAGCTATTGTGCTTGATGTATCCAGATGTAATGCTGCTGGGTTGGAAAACTGATGTATATAGAATTTAAGGAACTGCTGCATTTGTCATCAACTGTGCATTGAGGGCCCTTGCAAAAATATCAGCAGCCCTCTACCTTACTGTGGCTGACCTTTATAATCTACATCTATCTGTGCAGAAGAAATCTTTTACTGGGCATCTGAATTGTAGAGGAAAAGTTGCTTCTCTTCTGAGCTGATTGTGGAGTGTTCTTCTGGGGTTTGAAAGGACAGTGACCAAAAAGCATTACAAAGCCCCCAAACAGTCGGGCTTTGGGGAGACCCATGAACTACATGTTCTTTGGTGCAAGTGCTCTCTGCAGGGACGAAGGATTGCTCGTGTCAGCCCTGGCAGCATCACACCAACTTTCAGAATGAGCTGAGCAGCTTGCAGGACTTCCTTTCCTAACAGCAGCTGTCACGGACACATGATACGGGACGTGTTGCGCAGTCAGTTCTGGGGAAGAAGCCTAACTACCAGAGACTTTTCTACTATTATGATTGCATGGTCGTGTGCTACGTACCAGTTTTAAAGCAGAACATGATATATCAGTTAACTTTTGGAAATCCAACAGCAGGACTCCGTGTGCTTCAGCTCCTGTCAGTGTCCTGACTTGTGTGGCTGCTCAGAAGGACTGTCCAGTAAGCGGGTCTACTGTCTGCATGCTTCATTGTCTTACAGAACAAAGCCATGGTTGTTTGTAAGTGAAAATAACATTTCTGGATAATTGACACGAGGTAGTAAAGAAAAATGAACTGCAACCAGAGTAAACTGGGAGCTGATGATGGTAACGCTGAAGCATTTAGGTTTTAAAGAGATTGAAATATCTCTGCTGCACAAATGGTATTCATTTGAAGTAATGTATAGTTGTAGCTGTGAAAACCAAATTTTTTATAGCATGATCTGGGATTTGAAGTAATACTCCAGACTTGAAGTTGAAAAGAGAAATCACCATGTTTCTCTTTAACGTTTGTTGAAAGGTATTTGCAAACAGATAGAGATCTTGTTCTGCGTCAGTGATCACCCAGCTGACGTGTAGGTTAACACCTGAAAAAAAATGCTGCTTGTCACCTGGGAGCAGTGCTGGCCTTTTTTAGCATCTCGTGAATATACTTAATGCTTTCTATTACTTACGATTTCTAAAGCCTATCAATTGTTTGTTACAGAAACTTTGGAGCAGGCTGCCCAGCGAGGTGATTGAGTCACCATCCTTGGAGGTGTTCAAGAAGTGTTTAGATGATGCTAAGGGATGTGGCGTAGTGGGGAAATACTGGTGGTAGGTGGATGGTTGGACTGGATAGTCTAGGAGGTCTTTTCCATCCTTGGTGAATCTGTTTCCCACATGGTAGAGCAAGTCTTCTTCCTCTTGGGAGATTTCTCACTTCTTGTGTCAACCTGGCTCTTCTGAGAGGCTCTCCCTGCCCAGCAGCGCAGGGATGAGGGCCCTGTTCTGCTCAGGGGATGTGGCTGACATCTTGTCAGCACCTCTGATTGCTGCAAACACCAAGGTGGAGTCAGCACATGCCTGGTGCAGTGCTTTAAGGCAGAAACTTTACTGAAAGGGTTCCACTTGTTTAAAGTTGATATGTAACTTTTGATACTTACTGTGACATTTCTAAAGGCTTTGACAAACTTGTCTTTTGGCCAAATGTGAATCCAAGAGTCCCCTTTCTGAAAAATGGTTTCTGTGCATCCATCAGTGAATCAGCCATAGATATAGAGAAGCAGGAGCTGAATTAACTAAATAATGAAGTAACGTGCACTTTGAAAAAGATCTGCTGGTAATAGGAGCTCTGGTAACTTGAGTAAGGAGCGTTCTCTGTGCCTGAAGCAAAGCACTCGTGTGTGTGGAGGGGGGCACAAGTGTGGAGATACTTTCCTGCACAGGTGTCTGAAAGATCACAATTACTTTCTGCATAGATCAGTTTTGTAAAACGTAAGCTTGCCATACTGAAAACAAGAAAACCACAGGGATGGAAAGTTTACGTTAGTATACACTTAAAATAGTTTCACGTGATTCAGTGTGAGGTGAATGAATTATTTAGGTCACTTTGCCTTTTATATTATGGCATACTGTAATACATCACTGTGAATGTTTGGGAAACTTTTTTTTTTCCTCTAGATCTGGGAACTTTGTCAAAGTTTGAGACATTTTTTTGATACAAATCTGTTAACTTTCTTATATTAAACAATGTTATTAGTTTAATCCAAACAATTAAAATTAAAGAGTTTACCTTGTATTAGAAATCAAAGTTAAAAGGCATCCCGAAAAAGCCCACAAACTGAAATGAAAATATTTACAATCTTGTAAACATCAAATGCAAATATGTCACTGATTATTACAGTTTTTGAGGGAAACCATATTGAACTGTTGAGTTCTTTGAAGGCTCTGCCTCGCTCTGTTCTCATTCTCTGTGCTGCCAGACTTTGTGTGGACCTGTTCAAAGGCAGTAGGGGTGTATTCTTTTAGAAATCATGAGACAATGTTCTCTTTTTCCTCCACTTCAAAAACTATCATGGAATGAAGTAACATATAAAGGATGCCTGTTGGAACTGTAAACTTAATTGGTATTTAAAAATCCTGTGCTCTGGCATTTAACTTTTGCGTACGTTTTACTTCTTATTCCATTTTATTTTTACAGTTCTTACACTGTGGAGTAAACAAAAATGACAGCATGTTTTTCTGATACTTTCTTTAGATGTTTACAGATACCTGTACATGAAGAACATTGGAAACTAGAAATTCTGGGATACAGAGAGATCACAACAGGAGATGCTCATTAGAAGAGGGAAGTAGAAGCAAGCATCACATCTGTAGGTGGGTGAACTTTGAGCTCTGGGTTTTTATGCTAAAGCTGTCTGCAGGTGGAAGGAGTGCATCTCACACAGCAGCTAGAGAGTGTGGGTATTGGGGGTTACAGATGTTAAAGGGAGCTGTTATTTATTGGTTTTGGTCAATAAATAGCTTTCAATATACCCACACCAAGTGGGTGGTTGGTTAAATGGCCAGGAGGAGCAGATGCCTAAAATGAAGGGTGCAACAGGAAAAGTCAAAAGCTATAATTTAAGCACCAATAACGTGGGGGAATATTTCAGGGTTTTGAACATGACATATGTTTATGGTGTTCTCTGCTTTCTTACATGAATGTTTAAGCGTGCTTCTGTGTTAAAAGCTGCATGGGGATGCCTCCTTCCTGACTGCTGTGCTCAACTGCACATTGAGCTGCTGCTTCTGTTTGAAGGAGTTAGGGAAGGAAGGCGTTAGTCTTCTGCAGAAAATTATCTTGTGGAATTAGGACTTTATTGCTCTTTTCTTGCAAATTCAGTAGGGTTAAACTTGTCTGTCTTCAAGCATTTCTTAAAAAGTTTGCATACTGGTGAAGTGCTAAGGTTACCCTGCAGAGAGCCATACCAGAAGGCATTTTTCTTTCATCTCAAAGTAGAAAGCTTAATTTGCAACATTTTCTCATTTTCTTTCCCTCCCTTGTTGTATGGTTAGCAATAGCATTTACTTGAGGCAGCGTCACCAACAAGAATTAAGAAAGGGAATAAACTGGGTGTAAGTGAAGGTAGTTTGCTGGGGAAACCTGTTGAGGAAACACGACTGAAGGAACAGGCAGAAAATAAGTGGTGAGCTATGTCTGTAAATGAGTTGTGTCAATAAACATCATTTGTGCTTCTTGGAAATCTTCAAATTGGAAGGTATTTTTTGTGCTGTGGGAAGTTGTCTTGTGGTGGTCTGTGGCATGAGGAGAACACAAAGAACTGCTAGTATCTTGATTTGTGGTAGGGTTTTAGGCATGGCAGGAAGCCAAAAACATGTTTTTATGTAATCAGTAAGTGCTTTTGAGGAAGTGTTGAGGACAGTGGTGAACTTATATTTTTAGGAGCTGGGTGTTTGTTAATCCCTTTCCTATGTTAATTGCTTGTGTGTAGTGGTCAGGGAGAGCGGCGCAGAGTTTGGAATGAATGCTGCTGCTCAGAGTCAGGTTACTGACATCAGTCATAATTGTGCATCTCAGCTCCTTTGAAGCCTTTTGATTTCACAACTTAACTTTTCACGCAGCATATCTATTCCTTATGGGCTCGTTGTTACTGGCATAATGCAGGCATTGTGTTCTCCTGCTGTACAGAATGAAATACTTCTCCTTCTTCTGTCAGCAGAAATATGCAGATGCTGTGCTGGGTTGGACAGCATGAGAGCTATCAGCTATCCATATTACACTAGAAAGGCTTTTGTGCTTCTGTTCTGCTCCGATTGTAATTAGCATTATAAGATTCATCTTCATTTTTTCTCTGTAATAAATCATTTTCAGAGTCATTTCAGCAGTCATCTTCAAATGCTACTAAGAAATGACAATCCAAAATTACTACATAGGGAAGAATATGGCTTTTAAAACTAACCTCATGCACTTAAACCTAGGGAGAGTAATTGATGATTGTCTCAAAGTAACTGGCAGCTTCAATAGTGCTGGCAGAATTCTGGTTTCTTTAGAATAGTATCTGCTGCTTCTGAGGGACTGCTTGTTGGGTGTCTTTAAGCAAAGGCAACTGTAGGACTTAGTGGCTTCTTTAGAGCATGGGAGAATGTTTAGAAAATAAAAATGAACATCTGTTTAGTCGCCAGAACTGCTATTTCTTGAGTTTGTACATCTGTTGGAGCTGACAGAGATGGCTGTAATACACGTCCCTTCCTCCCCAGGGAGAGGGAGGGGAAAATGATCATAATTGTGGACTTGGCTGGGTTACTGTGTTTATTTCCTACTTTAGTTAAGAAAAAAAAAGGGAGTCCCTTGTGACCCTTGTGAGATAGTTCTGAAGGGCAGAGGGGTTCAGGAAGGCTGGAAGTTCCCCAAGCAGGAAGCCTTAAGGGCAACAAAAGGGGAGCTAAGAGGAGAATCTCCATCCTTTATTGGATGTAGTGCGAAACTCTGTCACCAGATGATCCCAGCAAGGATCATCTTGAATACAATCATGTGGCATGTGTAGGATGATCTAGACAGCATGAGTTGATGAAAGACAGGTCCTGCTTGAATAACCTCATCTCCTTCTGTGACAAGGTGACTCCCCTAGTGGATGGGGGAAAGGTGGTGGTTGTAGTCAACTTACAGTTCAGTAACACCATACTCCTGCTGAAACTGACGTATCATGGCTTAGACAAGTGTACTCTTCTGCAGGTATAAATGTGACTGGATGACTGGACCTAGAGAGTGGTGGTGGAGTTTTATCCAGCTGGTGACTGGTCACTAGGAGTGGTTCCTTGGTCAGTGTTGGGGTCAGTCCTATTTAATAGCTTTACTGATAATTTGGATGAGAGAATTGAGTGCACTCTCAGAAGATAAGTTTGCAGATGTTAACAAGTCAGGAGGAAGCATTGATCTAAGGGTAGGATGGCCCTGAAGAGCTATCTGGACAGGCTGGATCACTGGGCTGAGGCCAATCACATATGATGCAACAAGACTAAGTGTAGGGTCCTGCACAGTGCCGTAGCTACAGGCTTGGGGCAGAGCAGCTGGAAAGCTGTGTAAAGGAAAAGGATCTGGGGGTGTTAGTTGACAGCTGTCTGAATATGAGCCAGCAGTGTACCCATGAGGCCAAGAAGGCCAGTGGCATCCTGGCTTGTATCAGAAATAGTGTAACCAGCAGGACCCCTCACTACAGGAAAGGCACTGAGGCCCTGGAGTGTCCAGAGAAGGGCATCAAAGCTTTGAGGGGTCTGGAGCACAACTCTTACGGGGTGTGGCTGATGAAGCTGAGATTGTTCAGTCTGGGGAAGTGGAAGCCTGCCCTCTGGGAGGGAGACTCACGGAAAGGCTGTGGGGTCTCCTCCTTGGGGATGTTCAGAAGTTGCGTGGCCATGGGCCTGGGCCCCCTGCTCTGGGTGTCCCTGCTTGAGCAGGGTGGGCCAGAGGAGCACAGAGGCCCTGCCAGCCTCAGCCATCCCGGGGTTCTGGGTTTCCTTCTGGCTAGATTTTAGGCTGATTATGTCCTCTTCAGAGGGAAGGGTTTGTTATATTCCTGAAACTGGCTTTATTTTAGGTAGACCCTGGGAATAAAAATAAGAGTTTTTTATAACGTTTCACAGAGATTTTCCTTTATTAATGAAGTGGTAATAATTCAATGTTTGAGGAAAAAAAAATCAGAATGTAGTGGCTTTTTACATTTTCATTTTTAGGGGGAAAAAAAAGACCGTGTGGCCTGAAATACAAGACTTATTTTTAACAAACCTGGGAGGTGTGTGGTGTGTTGTGCTTTTTTTTTTCAAATTTTGATACCTGAGGTGGGTAGCACTTCAGGTATCAGCACTATCAGGTACAGCTGCGGTTGGAAAGGCCATAAATGTGACCTTGATCTGACCATTGTCTAGAGGGGTCACACAGCTCTGGAAGCTTTTTCTGCCCCTCCTCTGGGGGGGGTTGCTGCTTCCCATGTCTTGGCCTGGTCATCCTGGGATCAGGGCTCGGGTGTGCAGCACATGGCATCCAGTGTCTGATTCTGTCATACTAGGGTAAAATTGTGGAAACCCATGGAAACCCATCCAGTGAAGCTACCAAGAAGTGGAAGCATTTTTGTATTGGTGCAAGTGGTTAGTTTTGGTTGGAGATACTACTTACTGTAGCAGTCTTCCTCTGTCAAGAAAATGGGAGAACTCCTTTCTGCCTCTTTCCTTGGAACTGTTCAAACAACAGAGAAAGTTCCTTGCTTGTACACAAAGATTAACTGAACTTTAGTATGTGTTGTGAGGTTTTTTTTTGAAGTTTTGGCTTTTACTTTAAATATCATGAAAAATTTGAATGTCCTCACCTTAACTCTAGTCTTTGCTTGAATTGCAGTGTGGAAATTGAATGGCAAAACAGCATTGGCTGTCACTCTGCAGCTCTGTTCTTTGAAATATTCAGGTGCTTTACATCTAGATATGCATCTGCATGCTTCTCTGCAGACCCTTAGGATTTGAGAATATCATAATTTGTTTAGTCACAGTGACTTGTTTTCTGTTGATTGCCTGAGTGAATTCAAAGCACACAGAAATCCTTAGGTTGTTTTAACTAACCATATAGATTCATAGATGCATTAGGTTGGAAAGGCCCTACAAGATCATCTAGTCCAACCATCCTCCTATCACCATCCCTACCCACTAAACTACTAAATCAAATCCCTTAGCACCTCATCTAAATGCTTCTTGAACAGCGCTAGGGATGGTGCCTCAACCCCCTCCCTAGGCAGGCCATTCCAGTGCCTGACCATAGGTTTTGTACATGACCTGATCACACGTGAAGGAGAGAAAACAATGTTTCCAGTGCTTATCAGCTTGTTAGTGTGCTTTATGTAAGAACTGGTTATACATTTACTTAATTGTCACCTCGGATCATGGTGATTTCTATACACGTGCACGCACATCCCTAGGAAGCACGGGAGTAAAGTTGCCTTCTCAGCACCACTTAAGAATAAAGATGTTCCTTGCCTGCAGGGAATTTTCAGACTCCTGAAGATGAGAAGGATGTAATGGGTAGAAAAAGCAGCCAGAAAGAAATATTGGATGTGAAGATTGTAGTAATATGAATAACAGGTCATTAGTGTGTTGTGATCTTTCAGAACCAAAAGTGATGGATGTAATTCTAATCCCTCTTCGTCTTCTCTCCTATGTAGGGGCTTTCGGTGAAGAATTTGCTGCAGACAAAGACACGTGTGAATTTTCTGCATGACGACCCCCATACCGGGTTACATAATATTAGGACTTCTGACTCTATTCTGATCCCTAAAAATGATGAGGGTTGCATATGAGATTTAACCCCCTTCTGATGAGTGATCTAGACATGAGTTTACATCGGCAGATGGGCTCTGATCGGGACCTGCAGTCTTCGGCTTCCTCTGTGAGTTTGCCTTCAGTTAAAAAGGCGCCAAAGAAAAGAAGAATTTCCTTGGGCTCTCTTTTTCGAAGAAAAAAAGACACAAAACGCAAGTCTAGGGATCTCAATGGAGGTGTTGATGGGATTGCGAGTATTGAAAGCATTCATTCAGAAATGTGTACAGACAAGAACTCTGTTTTCTCCACGTGTACCTCGTCTGACAATGGAACAACCTCTAGCAGCAAGCCAAGCGGAGACTTCATGGAATGCCCCTTGTGCCTTCTGCGGCACTCCAAGGACAGGTTCCCGGAGATAATGACTTGTCACCATAGATCTTGTGTGGATTGCTTGCGTCAGTATCTCCGGATAGAAATCTCTGAGAGCAGAGTTAACATCAGCTGTCCGGAATGCTCCGAACGGTTCAATCCTCACGACATCCGTTTGATATTGAACGACGACATCTTGATGGAAAAATACGAGGAGTTCATGCTTAGGAGATGGCTCGTTGCAGATCCTGATTGTAGGTGGTGCCCAGCTCCAGACTGCGGGTATGTTGTGCTCAGTGTCTGCAAAAAAGTGACAACACGCATGGCATTACAGTTTTGGAAAAGTTCTTTCTTTACTGGTTTGTTGTGTTGTGCGGGTGGGTGGCAAGCAGGATTTTCATTTGAAGAAAAAAAACAACAAAAAAAGCACACTATGTCTCCCCCCCCTCCCAGTCATACGCACACCCCTCAGCTGTTTCCTCGTGTGGGATTCTTTTGTTCTGGACAGAAATCATTTCAGTAATTTAATGAAATGTTTTGGTAGGTGGATGTGTTGTATCACTGCAGGAGGGAACTTCAGGTGTTGTGTTGTTAAGGCAAGATTACAAAGCTCAGACTGAAGAAAAAGTTCTGCACTTCTGACTTAGTCCATTTGTTTGGATTTTTCTTGGAAAAGAAAACAGGCAGGATATTTATGTTTATTTTAACAGTGAAATATGATAGGTTTTCTTATAAAAAGCCCACTCCAGCCTCAGTTATCTTCTGTCTCATGGCTGCTTGACATGCCACTTGTTGCCTGTCAGTGGGACTGTGATGTACGATAATCATCAGTTTGTGCCTGCTTATTATCTGAAGAGCGTAATGTTTAACGTTACTTTCATACTCGAGCACTTCTGAAATCATTCTGAATTCTGACACGAGTGGGCTGAGAGCTGCCATGAAGCTGCTGGTGTCTCATAATGCCCTTCTTCAGCAAGCTGCTTTTTTAGAGATATTCTTCTGCGTTACTGTAACTTCTAAAGGTTGCAGCCATGACTGCAGTTTGGATGTGCAACGTGCACTAAAAACAATTAGAACTTGGCATCTCTGTCTTAAAGCCTCACAAATGAGCACTAAGAAAATGGAAAGGGAGGAGTGTTGGGAGAGAACAAATTAAAGAGAATTGGCTGTTAAGTGGATTAAATATTCTGATGGTAATGGTCAGAGTGCTTAATGTTTAGAACAAGGCTTTTAAAAGTCTTGCTAAGAAACACTTAAGGTGGTTTGAAAGCAGGATTCGCTTAAGTGAAATAGAATGTGCTGATGTGGGTCAGACATGGTGTGAGACTGGAAAGATGTTAGCTCCACAGGTCTGCTGGTACCAGGTGGGTGCCACTGCTGTAGTGCAGTCTGAGCTCAGGAGGAAGAAGGACTTAAGAGTCACATTGAACGTATGAGTTTGTAATGAAGTTGTCCGGACGAAGCCAGCACAGCTTACTCCTAATGTTTTGATTGTGCTGAAGAAGACAAGCAGTGGACAGCCTTATTTGAAGGGTACTTTGCTTGGGATTCCCTGAGTTTTGGTGCTCCAAACAAACTTGTCTTACTCAAGTGTGTAAGAACTTGGCCACATTTCTGTTAAACCATGTTTCAGTGATTCTGGTCATGTTTGAAAGTGCTGAGAAAGGAAGGTGCAGATGAGTTGAACGGAGTCTTGACTTTGCTTGTTTGTTTGCATCTCAGTTTTCTGATATAAAGAAAATCCAAAGTAGATTTAAAGAGTCGGGAACTGTGAAGATCATTCTTACAGGTGGATGATTGGATGCTTCTCAGCAGGAACCTCCTTTATCACTGTCCTCTTAAACGAGATCGTGTGATTGTGTTTTTCCTTGCTCCCATCCTCCTAGTGGCTTTTGGGACCTTCAGTACTTTGGAATATGGTGAAGAAGGTTGAGCTTTCTGCGTAACTCAGTACTAAGTTTTGTGGGGGGGGGAAACCAACACAATAATTAAGTAGAAGGAAGACCACCAGTAATGCCTTCAGTGAGAGGAAAACTGTGTATGGATCCTACAGATCTTGCTTTCAGTTTGGCCTCTGGTCCAGCTGGCAGCTAGGGCAGGTGGGAGCAGCAGAAGGTGGGAAGGGCAAGTGAGAAGTAGTGGGAGAGTAACATTGGGGATTTTTAAGGTGTAGAGATTAGAAAGAGGGTACAGGCAGGAGTTGTGCAGCAAGGAGCTTTAGAGAAGCAAACATGATAAGAGATTTTTGCCATACAGCTTATGCTAACACTGAATGAAGGCCCCGTGCCACATAGTGTGCACAGACCTTGCTCTAGTAGTTGTGGTACAACCTTAGTCATACTTCTGCAATTGCTTTGGACAATTGCAATCAGTTTGCACAATATCCAATTAAAATGGAGGGCTTTCTTCTCTCATCAGTTGGCGGTGTGTGTTACTGGGAGATCACAGCATGCTTGTGGTGCTAGCTGACCTGATCGTAGTGTGAATCTGTGTGCTCCTGGATGGAATGCAGTTAATCCCAAAGTAGGAGGGGGAGGTACAAGACGTTCAGAGGGAAGCAGCGTTTTCTGAAGTGGAACATTTTGATAGGAATGATTTTCTGCTCAAATAGGTAAGAGAACGAACTGAGCAGATGATGCATGACAGCAGTTCTACTCAGCACTGATGAAACATCTGGTGTAATTGTTCCAGGGTTTAGAATCACAGAATTGTTTGAGTGGGAAGGGACCCTTTAAAGGTCATCTGGACCTTGCAGTGAATGGGGATGTCTGCAGCTAGATCAGTGCTCAGGGCCCCTTGCAGCCTCACCTTGAGTGTTTTCCACCACTTCTCTGTGCAACCCTAGAGTGCCCCTCCACTGTACTGTAAAAAGCCTTTTCCTAATATCCAATCTGAATCTCCCCTCTTGCAGTTTGAAACTGTTTCTCCTTGTCCTGTTGCAACAGACCCTTTAAAGAGTCTGTCCCCTTCTCTCTTGCAGCTCCCCTTTAGATTCTGAAAGGCCATGTGTTTTAATAAAAACTTCAATTGTAGAATGCAAATTGAGGAAGAAGCTGTGGGGATTGGAAAGGGTTGTAACAGGGTGAGTGTAAGCATGTGGGCCAGCTGCAGCTACTTGCAGGGCCTTGGTAGGGATGTGGGCTGGTAGCTGGTCTTTCCTTGGGAAGGATCCATAGATGAGGAAACCTCTTGGACTTTCTTCCAGACAACTTTCTGGGGATTCTGTTTCAGTATACAAGTTGTCATATGCCTTTTTAACAAGCCTGTGGTGAATCCATGTTCCAGATGTGTTCTGTCCTTTATTCTGCCTGAATTATTTAGTGACTTTGCTCTGAGATTATATTGCTGATAATATTAGAAGAGAGCAATGATCCCTAGATTTTATCTTTCTCAAGCAAATCATGGATTGAGCAGAAGAATACAGATTCTTCATTCCTTCACCATACATCCTTTCTACAGTTAGTAGAACAGACTCTCTAAAGGATCTGTTGCAACAGGACAAGGAGAAACAACAATTAGTTGTTCTTCTCCCATTGTTTTCATTTGCTGTTACCTGGAATTTGGCTGTTGAAATGAATGCAGAACCTTGAGGCAAAGCCTGGAATCTTGCACATGGTCACCTATGGTTGGCTCTGGTCTAAAAGGTTCCTTTCTAAAGGTCTGCTGGTACGTCAGCCCCAGAAAGGGAGTGCTGTCAGGGATGTGCCCTGTCCTTGTTAGCAGTGGGACACAACTGTGCACTGGGCCTATGCTTGAGGTTATTGGGTGCAGCATTAGCACGTCTTCGACATATCCCTTTGTGTTGAAAAAGCATTTGGAATTGAGTTGCTTGTTGTACGTACAAAGCAATTATTTCTTCACGTTGCTCTAATTGGGGAAAATTGAGCTGATGAACTTGGCAACAACACGAAAGAGTCTGACAATTATGGAACACAGTTTTACTTGGAAAACAAGAAATGTTTGCAAACAAGCAAGCGTGTATAATTTTTGTAGCTACATCATTTGTAATGTAGGGGTTGCAAATGCCTGTTCTCCAACCTGCTGTTTTAAATAACGAAGGAAACCAGTAGGACTTTATGAAGTTTCAAGACCTGTCAGCTCCAAAATCAAGATAACTGCATTTTCAGATAAACATTTGTGCAGAAATAGGTTTTTTTTTCTTTTTTGTAACATTACTGAATGTTTCACGTGAATTTTTTGCAACTGCTGTACATGGGGAAGGGGTCTGTTAATAATGAGCAATTTAATTGTTTCCAGTGAAGCTGCTTTCCTATGAACAGCCATAAACTTAAGCCATACTGTACTTAGAGATCTGCTGAGGTCTGTTCAGAGGGGTTGTTAGTATGAGCTGTACTGCATGTCAAGAGTGTTCTCAGCGGGGGATATAGTATTTCTATTTAAAATAAAGCTATTGCCTCAAGGCATTGAAAATACCATGCTGGGTAGGAATTAAGAGGTGTGTGCATATGTGTGTGTGTATCTGTGTATTTATGTATTTGTCTAGGACTGGACCTAATGTGAATTGTAATACATGCCTGTATTTCTGTCATGTGCACTTCAAAATTCAAACCTTAGGAATCAGTTTCAGCTGTGATCTGTGGCAGCAGCATCACTGAATGCAGTTGCTGCTGGTTGTATTTGCTTACAAAATAATATAACAGTTTTGTAAGTCTCAGTGTTGTGGGAGCTTTTTGGTTGTCAGTGTTGTCACTGGTGGCAGTGTCCCAAACTCCTGTCTATTTGTGCATTTCTAGTTTGAAATTAACTTGTAAAATAATGCAGGAACTTTATTATATAAAATATTCTGTTGTCTTGTTATTCTACAAATTTAAAGAGTAAACCAACATCTTTCAGAAGATGACAGCAGTGTTCATGCTAGGAGACAACCAGCAAAATACAAACTGTTGAGGAGCACCAAGTCATCTGCCTTGGGAGTAACAGCTGACACTGCTGCTCCTGTAGTAAGGATCATCCTGGCTCAGAGATGCAGTCCCACACAGATGTGCCCAGAGTGCCTGGGATGCTTCTGAAGTGATAACTTTTTCTGAGTAGCTTGAACACCTTTTTTGCTTTTGTTCTTCTGCTCTTCTGAATTGCTGCTGCTTTGTGACCTTAAACTTCTCAGTACTGCATTCAGCCTAAAGTACAGTACCCACAGTACCACCTGGAGCCATTGAAGGTTGCAGTGTTGCATTGATCAGAGAGTGTATCTGTGCTGTCTTAGTCTACCGTAGTAGCAGAATGCATGTGAAAGATGGAGGTGGTAAGGAACCTGTGCTGGCTGCGTGGTGCCAGCTCCTGATGTCTGCAGCATTCTTTGCTGCTTCAGCTGCTTCTGGTAGTTCTTTTTAGCTTTGGTCTGTGGATGAAAAACACTTCTGTTAACAAAACTCTTTTGCCCTTCTTGATCATTTAAGGTACGCTGTGATCGCTTTTGGATGTGCCAGCTGTCCCAAACTTACCTGTGGACGAGAAGGCTGTGGAACTGAGTTCTGCTATCACTGTAAGCAGATTTGGCATCCAAACCAGACCTGTGATGCTGCTCGTCAGGAGAGAGCTCAAAGTCTGCGCCTGAGAACAATTCGTTCCTCTTCTATCAGTTACAGCCAGGAATCTGGAGCAGCAGGTATGTATATGATCAGGATACCGTGCCTGTGGAACACCTTCCTAGTACCATTGCACAATTAACTTTGAAAGAACATAGCAGTAGCTTGGAAGATGATAACTCGTTTGTGTTTCAGGAAAAGAAAATACATGTTTTTAGGTTGGAAATCAAATTTTTCCTCAAGTTAATGCTTGAGGAGTTCCCTGACCATGGTAGGTGGCTTTGCTTTTAGAAGGTAGTCGGCATTTTCAGTTCTTACTTCGTAGCTGAATGAGAACTCTTAAGAAACTTGCTGCAAAGCAAGTCTGTGTTTGTCAGGCTACCTTCAATAGTTGCATCATTTACACACTGGAAGCATGTATTTGCTATACTGTCGGTGAAATTTCGCAAGGCTGCTAGTAGTAAATGCTGTAAAACTCAATAAGCACCCCCACACCCCCCAAACACTTGATTTTCTGATTTCAAAAGAGTATGTTGGTCTGATGCCAACTCTGCTTGAACACATTTTTTTTGAGTAGGCTAGTCCCTGCTCACATGGTGCTACCCAATTTTTCCTTTTTCAACAATTTCTTCATTTTTTTTGACTATCAGAAACCAAGCAATTCCAGCTTCTGAAAAACTAAACATAGGTAAGAATGGGCTTCAGGTTTTGCCAGGTTTTTGATCTGTTTGGTAGCTTTTGTGTCTGGCCAAAGCACAGTACATGTTTTGGGAAAGAGTCTATTGCAACTTGAATGTGGTTAGAACTGTCATTGCTTAATCCAGCCCTTGCCTTGGGAGCCTTTAGTTTCTTGTTTGTTCTGGCTTATATTAACAAGGCACCATCTTGCCTTAGAAATTGGCATCTTGCTCTAGTTTCCAAGTGACTTTTAAAATGTAAATAAATTAGCATGCCAACTCCTCGTTGTTTTCCTCGCAGTCCCTACTAGCGTGAACACGGTAGCTCTACCACATCCATGCTGAGCTTAGTTACTGCCCTGTACATTGTGTGTCCCTTCCCGTCTGGGAGCAGCTGGGGCATTGTTTCAGCTGCTCACTCCTGGCTGCACTGGAGTCGGTGCAAGTAGACAGTTCCTGCTGGTTCCTCACCTCTTTGGTTATTCCTTACACCAGGCATAAGATATATTCCTCTTTTCACGTTGCTTACACTATTAGCACAGAGGTAAGAGACTGGGACTTCTGCAGTCAGGACCTGCAGGTTGCTTCATCTACTGTGCAGCTTGTCTCAAAGTGCATGTGCTGACCAGTAATGGGAAGGAGCAAAGATCGTGACTGTGGTTGTGTCAGTGTACAAGTATTTTGCTGTTGCTCAGATGGTAGAGCTAGCTGCTAACCACAGTTTTTAAATATTTGACTTAATAACAAGGGAAACCTCTGGACTTTTTTTCCTAAAGTAGTTTTTTTTTTTCTATGAAATAAGTATTGCTGTGAATAGAAATCATGATGAGGATAGTACCAAAGGAATGCAGTTAATGGAGAACAGGAGGTGGGTTTATGATAGGAAGGCGTAATGTAGCAAGGGCAGAATTCAAATAAAGGATTCATTACAGCATGAAATGTAAAGGAGGGTTCTATTTAGAAAGGCCATGTTGTCAGTCCTGTCTCAACATACGTGTTTCATGTCTGACTCTAATATATTGCATTAAGCCTAGAAAATCCTCACACAGTGTGTGCATTAACTCCTGAATTGCTTGAACATGATCCAATATGCTTTATTTTTGATGAGTGCTACTTGGTCCAAGCCTTACAAATACAAATAGCTGTCAGAGGAGTCACTGCCAAATGATGGTTTGTAATGCAAGCTTAGGATAAACTTTCTCCTTTTTCTTTTCTTTTTTCTATATGGTGGTTCAATCAGCTTTCCCAAATATGTCTCTATTTTGGTTAAATTGACTTTTTAACTGATAAAATCTTAATACTTGTTTTTAAACAGCTGATGACATAAAGCCGTGCCCGCGCTGTGCTGCTTATATAATAAAAATGAACGATGGAAGCTGCAATCATATGACTTGTGCTGTCTGTGGCTGTGAATTCTGTTGGCTGTGTATGAAAGAGATCTCAGATTTACACTATTTAAGGTAAAGATGATCTGCACGGTCGGTAACTTATTTTCTCAAGCTACAGAGAAGTACGGTGCTGTGTGCTGTAAGTCTGGCTTTCTTCCTGTTGGAGGAGAGCATCAAAGTTGAAGTGCCTGTCTGAGAAATTAAGTTAGTTTTCAATGCAAGTATTCCAAAATTAATGTGCTGTTGTTCTTATAAACTATTTCTCTAACTTGCATGTGTACAATGTGCACTTTGTAGAACAAATGCTACATTTTAGATGAATGTAACCACTATTATTGATGTCTTAATACTGCTGTACTGTGTTCACGAGATACACAGCAGCTCTGATCGTGTTACGTTACCTCTGAACCATGACTAGGTGTGGTAGTCAATATGCATTCCTCTGCATTTCAAAATATGCTGGAAAGCCTCTCTAAAAATCTGAGGTGATAACTGATGATTTGATATCTGTTGCTTGAACCTTAGAGCAATAGTTCTATAACTAGATAGTGCAGCATAGTTATGTCAGTTTGCTTACAATTTCTTTACAGTTCTTCTACTTCTGTTCTAGCCCTTCAGGTTGCACATTTTGGGGGAAGAAGCCATGGAGCCGTAAGAAGAAAATCCTGTGGCAATTAGGGACACTTGTTGGAGCTCCTGTAGGAATTGCATTGATAGCTGGCATTGCTATTCCTGCTATGATTATTGGAATTCCTGTGTATGTGGGACGGAAGGTAAAATACTATGGTCATCCTCACCAAAAGGGGTTGGGGGCTGGAGGAAAAATAATGGACTGATTTCAGCTGTGCTGTTATGTAGTTAGTCATAATACAGGTAGAACAACACACTGAAAAAGGATTTCTGTATTTTGCCATTTTACTTTGTTTTTAATCTCTGGTCTCCATTGTGCCCATTAGAACTGAACAGTCTTAAGAGAGAGGGAAAGAAAAAAGAATCCCTATTTTTTATAAAGTAGTGAAGCTGAGCTTGAATGCTGCTGAGTTAAATGAAAGAGCGATTCTCTTCATGTAACTGGAACTTGTCTTTCTCAATATTGTGTTATTTTGATTCAATGTGCAACAAAACCCATACCCTTTTTCACAGTAGTCTTGCTTTACTCTCCTCCCAAGGTAAGTCATGCACCCATTCCCATTGTAGTGCTTCCAGCTCTTTCAGCCCAGTTTCTCAAGACTAGTATGAGTTCTGGCATTTTTGTGGCTCTGTCAGGTTGGTGTTGTCCTGAAATTAAAACACATTTTCTTCCATCCATCTATCTTCTAAGTTAATGAAAATGTTGAATACATCCCTTGAAAGGGATAGCAGGGGGAAGAATTACAGTTTGGGGAGTAGTAAATAAATGTGATGGTTTTCTGTCAGCTTCACATGAAGCTCATGATTGTTGTCTTTGGACTATTTTTCAGTTTTGGCCATTATAACCAGGTTGAGTGTCATATAAGAAAACTTCAGAATTTTCAAGTCTGTGACATCTGCTTCATCTGATGTCTAGGCCAGTTACCCTCTCACCAAAGAAATTAAAACAGGCATGATCTCCACTTGAAAAATCTGAGGTCTGTTTATTTCTTGCTTTTGCTTTGGTGTCTCTTAAGCTGCTGATCTTCAGGAAACTGAAGTTTCATTGATGGATCTTTAATTCTGCAGGTCCTTGTTTTGTACCTTTTTTTAAACTGCAGTGATAACCTTTTACTTTTTCCAGTTTCCTTTTTTTTCCCCTCGAAGATACTCTGTGAATAATGTTTTTCAGAAATCTATTCTTAGTGACTCTGAAGTTGGGCCTGCTTTTTCAAATCATCTCATGCGACTGTGCTCTAACCTGCTGTTTTCCTACAGATCTCACTCCTTTGTCACCAGTCACCTGGCTCACAGTAAATCTTTGGTGACATCTGAAGGAAAAAAAAAAAAGGAACAGGCCTCCAATTTAATCTGCTGGCTGTCTCTCCTTTCTGTTAAATAGCAAATGGAGTTTGGTCGTCTTCTTGCTGGCATTGTACTTGTAGAATAACTTCCTGTTGGCTTTATCTTTTTTTTTGTCTCCTCTATTTTAACCTTTCTGATTTTTGTCTTGACACCTTCGTGCTGTTCCTTTGTACCCATTGAAAGTAATCTGACCTACTTTCCATTTTTTAGTACTGCTTCTTCAGTAAAGGAAGCTGTTTTGTTCTGCAGCATTCACTTCTGCAGTGGGAGAGTTTGTGCTTGTAGCTTCTGAAAGGAAGCACTAGTTATTCTCACTCATTTTCGTAGGTATTCATCTGATAACCCATTACTTTTCTGCTGTTACTGAAATCTCTCTTTGTTTGGCCTAATGCTTTTATTTGGACACTCTTTGCTTGGAACTCTGAAGTCTCTTAGCAATGTTCATAGAGTCATAGAGTGGCTTGGGTTGGAAGGGACCTCAGGAATCATCGAGTTCCAACCCCCCAGCCACAGGCAGGGTTCCCAACCACTCGATCACATACTAGATCAGAATGCCCAGTGCCCTGTCCCACCTGGCCTTAAACAGCTTCAGAGACAGGGCATCCACAGCCTCTCTGGGCAGCCTGTGCTGGCACCTCACTATTCTCTCAGTAAAAAACTTTCCCCTGATATCTAATCTAAATCTCCCTTCCTTTAGTTTACAACCATTTCCCCTTGTCCTATCACCACCTACCCGTATAAAATGTTGGTTTCCCTTATGCTCATAAACTCTCTTTAAATATTGGACATCCACAACGAGGTCTCCCTGCAGCCTTCTCTTTTCCAGGTTGAGCAAGCCCAGTTCCTTCAGCCTCTCTTCATAGGCATTGTGCTCCAGCTCTTGGATCATCTTTGTGACCCTTCTCTCCAAAAGCTCCACGTTTCCTGTTTTGTAGGCCCCAGGCTTGCCTTGTGAAGGCAAAATAGAGAGGGACAAGGACCTCCCTTGCCCTCCTGGCTGCTTCTCTTCTTCTGGCCTTCCAGGCTGCAAGCTCACACTGCTGGCTCATGTTAAGTTTTCATCACCCGGAACTCCCAAGGTCCTTCTCAGCAGGGCTACTGTCAAGGAGTTCTTCCAGTCTGTATACATACTTTGGATTATCCCCTCCCAAGTGCAAAACATTGCACTTGACTTTGTTGAACATCATTAGGTTCACAAGGGCCCAGCTTTTGAATTTATCGGGGTCTTTCTGGATGACATCCCTTCCTTGTGCTGTATCAACTGCACTGCTGAGCTTCATGTCATCAGCAAACTTGCTGGGGGTGCTCTCAATCCTATCATCTATGTCACTGACAAAGATGTTTAAGAGTACTGGACCTGAGACAGATCCCCGGGGGACACTGCTCATCACCAGCCTTCACCCGGGCATAGAGACACTGGCCACAGTCCTCTGGCTGCGACCTTCCAACCAATTCCTTATCCATCAAATAGTCCACCCTTAAAATCAGTGTCTCTCCAATTTAGAGATAAGGATGTGGTGGGGGGATCATGTCAAAGGCCTTGCACAAGTCCAGGTAGATGGCATCAGTTGCCTTTGTCCATCGATGCCATCACTCAATCGTAGAGTGCCACCACACTGGTCAGGCATGACCTTCCCTTGGTGAAGCCATGCTGGCTGTCTGGAATCGCTCGCTCATCCCTCATGTGCTGTAACATCTCTTCCAGGAGGATCTATTCCATGATCTTCCAGACACAGAGTTATTATATGGTGTTTTTTAAGAAATCTAGAAGGCTTATGGATTCTTTTTTGGCATGTTTCTTTTGTTTGGGTGTAGCTAAAACTGACCATAGCAGTGAAATTCATTACCTGGGAGGATCCTGCTAATGGCTCATGGAGCCCCTTAGCACCAGGTCTGCCTGGATTTGTATCTCCTACACACTCAAGCTGTGAGAATATTCACTTTTTTCTTGTTAAACTACTACATACAGGCTGTCCCAGGTATGTTCCACACTCGTGTTCCCTCACTCCCTGTTCTCTGTATAATGTACCTCAGAGAAAGTGCATGCATTCTCTTTATGTAGAACCACAGTGTTTCCTCCTTCCTTTCCTTGCCTGTCTTGCCTGGACGAACACAAATTATTATTTTATTCCAGAATGAGAACTACCATATCAAATCTCAGATATAATTTATAGAGGAAAGCACATTGTAAGACTTAGTTTTTCTTGTGGTGTTCTTTTTGCAGTGGCAGCTTGATGTTAAAAAAACAAACCCTGTGATTATCCTCTTGTTGTTCTTGTTTTCTCTTCTTTAGATGTAGTGAGGATTAATTTAGCCTGATGACAATTGTTAAGGCAATGACCTGTTGGTCACTGGTAATTTTGTGTTAACTGAGATTTCTGACAGATGAAGCACACTTGCCTGAAACGTGCTCTTAAAGAGAATTAAATCAAACAAAGTAGGAAATCCCTGCAAAACAGTGATCCTTGAAAGCCTTCCAAATTGATGTGGGATTCATTGCAGTTGAGTTTGGGATTGTCATGTTTCTGAGTTATGGCAGACTTGAAGCATGAGTAGGGGCTTTGGGTAGCAGATCCTTCTGAGGCTTTGCAGTGCTTTTTACCCTTCCTCAGCAGCTTGTTGTGAGAGGGTGCCGGAGCAGTGGAGTTCTCACTCTCCCTCTCTCCAGGTTACGTTTGGTGAAGACTGCCTGACTGCAAGATTTTCATGCCTCTGTAGTTTCAGTCTGTGTTTCCATAGATCTGATAATCTGAAAATGTCACTCCATATTGTTCAGGGGAAAGATGACAGGGAATAGGAAGTGTCAATTTGCTCAGAGGCAGCAGTCCTTTGATCTTCAACATTGTTTACTTTTCTCAGCCATGTAAGCTGGAGCAGTGATTCAACAAATCAACTGCACCAGCAACAAAAGCTGTTCAGTGATTTAGCTTTCTTGAGGCTGAAAGTAAACGCTTAGGAGCTGATGTGGAAGACTTCTAACTTCTAAGACAGTTGTCTTAAATGAAGATGTATTAAGAATTTTCTTCTTTTGGATAGGTTGAGGAGTAAATCATGGCATAGAATGTACGGAAGAGAGCAGGATACAGATTCCAGACTGTGTCAGTTTTTCCATTGTTTCAGCAGTGTATTATTGATGAATGTACTCTTAAAAACCCTTCCTCCTCTTCCCTCCAGATTCACAATCGATACGAAGGCAAAGATATTTCGAAGCACAAGCGGAACCTGGCGATAGCAGGGGGTGTAACCCTGTCTGTAATTGTCTCTCCAGTTGTAGCTGCAGTAACTGTAGGTAAGCAGATATTACTATTCTGTATGTTGGTGACACCTTCCAACCAGAGCTGTGCTCATGAATAAAGCACTCAGCTGAGATAAGTCCTTATGGATCCCTTTTGCAGGTAGGAAAATCAAGACATGAAAACAAGAACCAAAAAGCACTGTGGTTATACATTTAGTGGGGCAGAATGGAGGATAGTATGCTTTGGGAAACGTAGCATAATATGAAGAACTAATTATGTTTATCTCGCAAATTGAAGTTGTCACGTTGTCATCTTTCTTAACTAAAATATTTAGAGTCTTTTCTAAATCACTAAGACAAAGCTTTTGCCACAGTAAAGAAACTGTGATGTTGAAAGGAATAGAATTGTCCAGCACTGCCTTGCTCATTCCCCCTTTTTTTTTTTTCCTTTGTGGCTGCATAGTAATCTGCTGTGGGTAATGGATTCACATTATGATTCCCCACTTAGTTTTAAGCCAGATCAGTCCCCTCATGGACTCCATCACACAGCTGTGTGTGCAGTATTCTTCCTTTTGCCAGAAATGAGGCCGAGAGAAAATCAGTGGCTTTTGGAAGAAGGGGTTTCTTTTAGCCAGAGGTGGTCTAAATTGGCCATGAGGTTGGACTTTTAAACTGTATGTTAACAGTGGTGGACCACTTTTCAAATGTAGATATACTGATTGTTGCACTTCCTCTGGTGTATTTATGCACTGGATTGTCCTCATGTAGCTGTGGTGTTAGAGAAAATTTTGTCTTTTTAGGGAAAGCATTCAGTTTTTTGGAGGTTTTGCTCTTGCCCCATTGCTTTTAACATGTGGCCTCCAGACACAGAGCCTTAAATGGCCTTTCAAGTTCTCAACCTTGAGAACATGTATTTCCTGGTAGAATATTAGTCTTCTTATGGAAGGGGTCTTTCTTTTAGGTTAGAGTGAGGAGCCTTTGCAGTGGGTCTCTGTCTGTCCTGGCTCTTTCAGAAGTTACAACTTGCCAATTTACATGCTGAAGCAATTAACTCTCACAGTCCATTATGAGTGGTGGGAGAAACGTGTGCATAACATTTGCATTTTAGCCCATGGCTTCTTTCACTGCTTTCCCTCTGCTCCTTGCCCCCCAAAATTGTTTACATCTAAGGAAAAACTGTGTAATTAAATTCTTAAATGGAATTGAAATGTTGAGTAAACGTGGACTGAAATCACCTAAGAGAGTGCAAAATAAGTCGCATTTAACTGGGAGTGGTACCTTCCTCTGCAGGTATTGGTGTTCCCATTATGCTGGCTTACGTGTACGGAGTCGTTCCGATTTCCCTGTGCCGGAGTGGAGGCTGTGGTGTTTCTGCAGGCAATGGCAAAGGTGTCAGGATAGAATTTGATGATGAAAACGATATAAATGTTGGTGGAACGAATGCAGCTGTAGGTAAGAAAATGTTTTATATTCTGGACTTTGTGAGGGGCTTGTATTTGATAGCCTCAGATACCTGCAGTACTTGCAGAAGAGGTGCTGTGCAGTCAGAGCTGCCTCTGCTCTGCTCTAAAAGATCTTGCAGTTTGATCGGTGTGACTGAAAGCTGTCTGAGCATCCATTTCCATTTCACCTCCTTTCCCATGGTCAGCAAGATGGCAAAAGCGCAGAGATGGATCTGCAAAGGATATGGGGCGGTATCTTTGGATACAGGGTTCCTGTGATCCTTGGCTCCTTGTTACACTCCCTACCCATGGATAGCTTTTCAACATCCTTAGTACATCGTATCTAAATAAAACCATTACAGCAACTCCAAGAAGGATCCCATTTTCATTGACCTTTTTGTCCCTGTGCTTCTCCGAATGACGAGCCTTCCTCCTTCCTTTCTGTCTAGATACCACTTCAGTCGCAGAAGCGCGTCACAACCCCAGTATAGGCGAAGGAAGCGTTGGCGGGCTGACTGGCAGCTTGAGTGCCAGTGGGAGCCACATGGATAGGATAGGAGCCATTCGAGACAACCTGAGTGAAACTGCCAGCACCATGGCGCTGGCTGGGGCTAGTATCACTGGCAGTCTGTCTGGAAGTGCAATGGTTAACTGCTTTAACAGGTAAGAGACGTTCATCCTGCCATATAGCATCCAGCTCTGAATGTAAGCAGTGAAAGTTTGATCTTAGGTTGTTTTTTTTTTTTTTTAAGGTGTTCTGCTTCCCAGGACTGGCAGCAAAGCACCTCACATCTAACACAGCTGTATTCTGTAGTGGGAGTGCACTCTGCATGCATCTCACACCAACATCATGAATTCTGACTTGTGAACACCTTGGCCTCGCTTCACTGCCTGCTGTGAATTGGGGTCTCACTGTCTGTAAGACAGGGAGTATCTGGAAAGGACTGGCAGTGTGTAGGGTTCTGGAAGGAGTTTACTCCTTAAGAAAATGTAGCAGCTCATTTAAATAGCTTGCAGGTGCAGGCTATGTAGAAAAAGGAGGGCAGGGAAGCACTGAGAGCTTCCTTACTCTAGAGCATGTGTTCCAAGCTGTGACTGCTGGCTGAGGTACCCCTGTCCTTTTGAAGGAGCTGAGAGAGGAAAGCAAAGCAAACTCTTCCAGTTCACTATCAGAACACAGATGAAGAAGGCATTTGGAAAGGAGCTTATAATTTGATTTCTGATTTGTCTGCTTGTGTTTTCGGCTTTCTGTTGAAATGGATAACAGTACAGCAAAGCAGAGTACAGAACACAGTTCTCTGCCTGTTATTTGATAAGTCATGATTTTGCAGCTGGGACAACATGGGAACTGTCACGAATTAGTTTTTCCTTCTGATCTGTTTTCACAGTTTTTGGAGTGTGGTGCATTATCTGTGAAAGAATTGCGGCTCAGCTTGGGACTCATTTTTGTGACTCTCAGGGAGCAAATAACCCCAGAAACTCTGTTTTGTGTGTGACATTTTACTTTGTTGGCAATTTCATCTGTGTTTGTTTTTTGTTTTTTTTTTTTAACTGTGCTTACTACTGAGCAGTGGAGAAGCTTTACAAGGTGATAGTAATTTTCAGCTCGGGTGCTTTAACTGCAGTAGCAGCTCATGCAGCTCTTTTTCTTTCTCTCCAAGGCTGGAAGTGCAAGCAGATGTGCAGAAAGAACGCTACAGCCTGAGTGGCGAATCCGGCACCGTCAGCCTGGGAACAGTGAGTGATAATGCCAGTACCAAAGCTATGGCAGGATCCATTCTCAACTCCTACATCCCTTTGGACAGGTAAGAGAAATGTGGTGAAAACAGAAGATGAAGCCTTAACTTACTGAAGGAAGTCCTAAGCACACCTCAGCAGTTCTATTTAAAACAATTCTGTGGTTACAAATTGAATGACACGTGGTTGCTTGTGTTCACCAAGCTTACTTCCAAAGAAGAGCACAATCTTTGTAGCTCAGTGAAGCGTTCTGTCTTTCAGGCTGCCTGCTTCTATTTGGGCTGTTTACTTGGTTAAACGCTTTTCCAAAACCAGTGACATTTCTCTAATTTTCTTCTGCAATGGATTTTTGGGAAGCAGCAGGTTTGCTGTGCTGTATCAGCTGGCTTGTTTTAGATAACTGCTTACACTCAGCTTCGTTGTTGTTGCAGAGAAGGCAACAGTATGGAAGTACAAGTGGATATTGAATCAAAGCCAGCCAAGTTCAGACACAACAGCGGAAGCAGCAGTGTTGATGATGGCAGTGCTGTGGGTCGGAGCAGTGCCGCGTGTTCCTCAGCCTGCGTGCCAGAAAGTAAATGTAGTGCCACCAAGTGGTCCAAAGAAACAACAGCAGGAAAAAAATGTAAAGGTAAGCTGAGAAAGAAGAGCAGCATGAAGATAAATGAGACGAGAGAGGACATGGATGCTCAGCTGTTGGAACAACAAAGCACAAACTCCAGTGAATTTGACTCTCCCTCTCTTAGTGATAGTATCCCATCCGTAGCAGATTCTCACTCGAGTCATTTTTCTGAGTTCAGTTGCTCAGATATGGAAAGCATGAAAACTTCCTGTAGCCATGGTTCCAGCGACTTTCACACTCGCTTCACCACCGTCAGTGTTCTCCCTGAGGTGGAAAACGATCGCTTGGAGAACTGTCCCCAGGCGAGCACAATCCCTGCGCCTGCTCCGGCAGCAGTGGGCACTGACGGTCAGCAGCTGAGCCACATTGCTGAGGAGAGCATCCACAGCGGATCGTCACCAGATGCAGGTTTCGGTGTCGATGAAACTCTGAAAGAAACAAACAACAACCATACGCAACGCGCTGCGGAATTGAGCGCTGCCATTCAGACTGAAATTTAAGCCAAAAGATGCTGCAAAAACACATTTGCCACTAATGAACCCTGTCTGAAAGCTGGTTTAATTACGTGCGACGACTTCCGTAAGCTTCAGGTGACCGGCAGAAGCAAGGTTTTGATACAGCTGCATTTTCTATACCTGTCTGTTAAGGCAGAGCACTTCGTATGGGTCTAAGGCCCATGTGAAGGGACATGAAGGCTTTAACAAGTGCATTACAGCAGTACAGAGGCGTCTGTGTTTTTTATTTTTGCCACAACTTTGCTTGAAAGCGTATACTTGGTGTATTTAGACAAAAAAAAAATTGGGTAATTGTTGATATGTTAAATGCTAAAATGAACAATACGTCCTGCACTGTTGGCTCAGAAAACAGGGGATGTGGGATAAGTGGGCGTTAGCTGAGCATTAGCGACTTAAAACCAGCGTGAGCTCTTAAGGGAAGCGGAAGTTTCGCAGAGCCCTCTGCAGACATCTTTCAGCAGTGAATATTCGTAGTGATGGTTCTGGTTCATAACTGGACACAGTGCTCAGAATGTGTGTGGGATGGATCGCGTGCCTCCAGGCGGATGCGGGCTGAGGCGGAAGCGTTGGTGCGCACACACTGCAGCGAGGGCACAGCATGCTGCGTCGTTCTGAAACAAGGCATTGGTACTGGATGGGACGTGGTGGAGTGGAGAACGTCACCTGTGGAGAGCGGTGGGGTCACTTGTTTATTCCTGCAGCCAACCGTGCAGCACATAAAGGCTGCTGCGTGTTGTGCAGAGCCTGTAAGATAGCGGTCTGTTCATTTATAAGCATTGTAGGAAAGCAGATGCAGTCACCTTTCATGGAGGGGGGGGAAGCGGTGCCCCTTCAATTCTTGGTGCCTTGGAAAAGACTGGGTGTGAAGTGCCTGGTCGCTGGAGGATTGTCTGTAATGCTTTCCAGAATGTCCTCTTTGGCCACCTTCGATCACAGAAGAAAATCGTAGCGGATAAATGCCTGGTAGATAACTGTCTGATAACGAAGTGTTAGCCTACCAAAGACTCACTCAGGCTTTCGTGAATGACTTCTTTCACGTGACATCTCTTTGCAAGACGTGCATCTTCAGTCCCAGAGCCCGAGTGCAGGGCAGCAGCTGCCGGGATGGCTGCCGGGATGGCTTCTTTTTGTGCTGGCTTTTGTTTCTTTTGCCTATGGAAGATGTACAGGTAAACACAAGCTGAAGTTGGCCAAAGCGCCTGCACTGTTCAGTGTTTTTTTTTTTTTTTCTTTTTGCTATGTAAATCACTAAAAATGAGGGGGGAGGGGAAAAAAAAAGTTGTGAATATCAGAAAAACAGTTACCAATGTTCTGTCTTGTGTTCAATGTATTGCCATTATGGTGCTACTGGGAGCGCGGTTGGGTAAAAAGAAAACGCCATGAGCTGCAGTTCTCTTCCATGACTTATCCTCACCAGTTCATTAAATGCTTATAACACTAGTGCCAGTTACGTTATTTGATAGTGCTTGTTACAGTATTTGTATATTTGCAGTTCAGTTTGGCTCAGTAATATGCGTGTAAACTGCATATCTGAAATAAATGTCTGAGTACTGAGCGGGACTGGTCCTGTTGGCGCGCGGACTGCCTGACAGAATGGGCCAGGAGTCAGAGGGTGCTCCTTTCTGCCAGGCTCCCACTGCTGGCATCTTCTGATTAACAGGCGGTGGTTCCTCCCTGGCTGAGCTGTGCTTTCTCATCTGCATTTTTACAGGCTCACAAAGTAAGGGACTAAAATGGATGGGTGTGTGCCACAGGAAGGGAATAACTGCATGTGTCTCATCCCTAGCTCATATTTAAGCTCTGTTTACATCAATCAGTAACAAACAGCTGTTGGGGGATGAGCTGCTGGAGAGGAGCTCTGAGGAGAGGGCCCTGGGTGTCCTGGTGGATGACAGGTTGGCCATGAGCCAGCAGTGTGCTCTGGTGGCCAAGAGGGCCAATGGCATCCTGGGGTGCATTAAAAAGAGTGTGGCCAGCAGATCAAGGGAGGTGATCCTCCCCCCCTACTCTGCCCTGGTGAGGCCTCACCTGGAGTATTGTGTCCAGTTCTGGGCTCCCTGGTACAAAAAAGACAGGGATCACCTGGAAAGAATCCAGCAGAGGCACAGGCTGCACAGAGAGGTGGTGGAGTCTCCTTCTCTGGAGACGTTCCAAACCCGCCTGGACACCTACCTGTGCAACCTGGGCTAGGGAGCTGCTTTGGCAGGGGGCTGGACTCTACAAGTCCCTTCCAACCCCTACAATACTGTGGTTCTGTGAAGATGTGTTTGGAGGAGGAGCTGAACCTGGTCTTTAGGACTTCTGCCCAAGAGGAAATTACAGCTGATGTCTTTGTCATTTCCACTTCGAACCGAGTCTGCCTCAGTTTTGTCTGACATTCAGTGTTTGTCTGATGCACTCAGGAACTCTTCTCACTGTTACAGGAACTTAAGATTATTTCCACTGCTGGTATAAAACTGGCAAGTTGTAAAACTCTCCCTGCAGGAACAAGAAAATCTACCACTGGAGAAACACGTGCCATCGATGCGATAAAGCTGTATTTCTGCTACAGAAGGCAGTGTCATTCTGTTTAGTAAAAGAATTCAGTTTCAGTGGGTATTGTCTTTCTCAATACACAGTGAAATAAATGAAAACAAAACACTCAACTCTAAGCTGTGCAGACACGGAATTGTAGACTGGCCTGGGTTGGTGAAGGACCTCAAGGAGCCCCAGGTTTGAGCCCTCTGCCACAGGCACCATTGCTGCTGCTCCATCAAGTGCTGCATCAGATTGCCCAGCACTCCATCCACCCCCACACCATACAAAACTACAGTCAGGATGATTGAGATGGCTGACAGAGGAATTAGCAACCACCACAACCCAGCCCCACGAGGAACGAAGCAGCCTGGCACTGCTGGCTCAGTGCCACTGGCCGTAGCTGTGGAGCTCTCTTGGATTCATGGCAGTCCCACAGGAAGAGGACAAAAACCATCAGCTGTGCTGACAAGTGTTCTAGGAATTAAAAGCTTCACTCTTGGTATTCTCCTTCAAACCCCAACTCATAAACCACATCAGAACTATAAGCTTGATGAGAGCAGAAGCAAAAGTAAGAATCCATAAACTGTACTTCTCAGGAAAAAATACTTTTATTTCTTTTAATGAACCTGAGGAAAAAAATTCATTAGAACAACGTCCCTAATGATACTTCTGCAGTGCTTGTGAGTTTGATATAATTTATATTACACGTGCAGATGGGGCGTGTGAAAAGTTTTAACACTTCCTCGTGAAAAACGGAGCTCTGTCAGAATCAGATATGAAACAGAAGCACTGCCTGAAAGAAAACTAAACCTCAGCTGGTCCACAGAATGGTCTTAGTGTTATCTGCATGGAAATAATAGCTGGGATTTGAAGTAATCCCATGACAGAGTTGGGGTTAAGCATTTTTATTGTTAGATGGAGCCATGTGTTCCTTTAAAAGCTGTGCAAACTAGCAATCCTTCCCCGCACACAGAAAACAGCATTCTCTGTGCACTACAACTTACCCGTGTGTCACTTCAAAAACATACCCCCTCAGTTAATAATTAATTATCCCGAGTCAAAGCTTTCCATGACGAGCTAATATATTATTCATCCATCTTTGTACAGCACCAAAAGTATTTACATCTGTTCTGTACAGGGCCGGGGATGGGGTGAAGAAACAGATGATGGGCGGTGCAGTTTACCTGAAAAATGCTCATGCTTTCTGTAAATTCTCTGCAGCAAAGCTGTGCTGACACGAGCTCCTGAACTGAACACAAAGACACGCATTAAATTCTAGACTAAAACTGTATGCAACTACAAAGAACCAAAAGGAGCAGCGAGTTTTAAATATGGGTACACTGTCAAAATAAAACAGAATTCAGACGGTGCACGCAGAGACTACTTCAACCCACACCTGGTTGCAGAGTTCATACAGGCATCTTGGAACCAACAACCCCATCCTCACAACAAAGAGATCTTAAGTTCTTAAAGTTCATAAACCTTTTTAAGGCTGTCAAGCTCCTCCAAGGAGTACTGATGGTTCTGGTTCTCTGCAAGCAGAGCAAACAGCTGCTGAACATGTTCCTTTTCATTTCTGCTGAGAAGAGCCAACACCACCTGAGGAAACATTATAATAGGATCAGCACAGGCAACTGGGAATCACAGCACTTGACAGAAATACAACCATCAGTTTTATCTTTTCCTACTGAAAGATGAAACTCCTAAATTTCTGTTTGATTTAAGTACTCACTTAACCTAAGTTCTTACCTTAAATCTTTCTGCTTTGCTCAAGTAGAAAAGATGTTGATACACGAGGCCAGGATCTTTTCCAAGGATGTAATGTTCCAGTGACTGGATAAAAATCATAAAGGTCTCTCCTTCAAGTTTGTTACTTAGCAGCATTGGCAGCTTCTTTGGATCAGTAATTGTTAGAAGATCTGCACAAACAGATTGATCCTGATTGGCATTCACTGCATTTACAATCTGACCAAATTCATAGGCATTGGATGGTTCAGAAATGGTCAGTTTTTCACCAGTCTTCAATGGCACACTCTCCTGAACTGCTTCTTTAGCGCCAACATTGTCAGCCACCACGTCTTCTGATGTCACAAGCTGCCCCTCTTCCTGTTCATCAGTTACCTTGACAAAAGAAATGGCACCAAATCATTAACAGAAACATTATTAAAGTAGAGCTGGCATTTTGTTCCTCTGTGTCCTTCTTCAACCCAGAATGGTACATCCCTTATTTATTGCTACAGGTTTCTGTGACAGAAGCCTGCATTTTACACTTTTCATGGCTCTGCATTGCACTGTAGGAAGTCACCTGAAGCACACTGGGAGAGAGCTAAGCAAGACAGTATATGTATATTAAACATGAAGTGGAAGAACACAAGCAGAACCAATGTTTAGTCTCCCTTCTCATTTACAGTTCCATTTCACTGCTGTGACTTCAGAATAGTACAGGCACACAGCAGTTGCATCAGGTTGCTGTTTGTGGACTCGCTGTGGAAGCAGAAAGCTCATCATGGTCTAACTGCCTGTATTCCCACTTCTCCCCAGCCTGCAGCCTGCACAGTTTCATCATCTGCAGTCTGCTTGCATGGAATTCCCATGTAGGTAAGAATGGAATGCTCTCTAAAGGGATGGCTGCAATTACAATAACAAAACATCAATGCTTCCTAACCCAGCCCTGCAAAAAAATCCCACTGCCAGTAATGTAGTTGGCAGTGCATTCATGGCCCAGAGCTCCTCTGTATACTCTGAGTCTCTGTCACAACTCACAGCTTAACTAACACTATTCCCAGCTTACAGCAGTTACATGAAGTCCCACGAACTTGTGACACTGGGAAATATATCAATAAAACAAGTTGTTTCTATATTAGTAACCACCATTTCCATTACTCCATCATTTTGAAATGACACAATCCAATTTACAGTCGCAGTTTAATAACGTACAGACTGGAAACAATATATTTTAAACAGGAAAGGGGAAAAAAAAACACTGGTAAAGGATCGTCCAAGTTACAATTGAAAAACATCAGGTGACTGAGAAAATCCCTTCACCACTTCGTTCAAAAAAGTCTGGAAAGCCATTATTTTGATCAGTACATAGCGTTAAATCATGCATTTCTTTTGCCAGACTGCAGATATTTCACCCATACCACTGCTTTTTAAGGAAGGAGTTCATCCTTCACACCAGTAGCTTTATTACTAGCACAAGAACAGCTGGCACGTTGCTAGCAACCTTTGCCAGAGGTTGCCAGAGCAGCTCAGGCTTTAAAAGCAAAACTGCTCCTGGACTGCCAGATCCTGTAAAATGGGTATTTCAAAGTCTAAGCAGTTTCTGAATACAAGGAGCACATGCTCAAGCTTCCTGTTGTCTAAATGTACTTTTTTCAGTTCCTCTGTGGTTCTGAATGCACCTCGAAGCAGGCAGAGCTTTACTACAGAACACAGTGGATGCTGAACACATCACACACAAACACCCTCCAATATGCCCTCAAAACAATGCTAAACATACAATGCTGCCTAAAACAGGTGTAGAGCTAAGAACTGAAACCCAAAAGCTTTAGTATGATGTGTACTGCTTGCTTGTAGAAATGAACAGACATACCTCTTGAATGGTTATTTTCTTCCTTTGCTTTTGTTGACAGTCAGCTACAGCAGCACTGCCAAGGCTGAGCAGCCGGGTTATCTCCTCTAGTTCATTTTTTGCTTCAAGAACATTTGGAGCTATTAGAAGTACTTTCTTGAGATCATCAACACTGGCTTGATAGTTCTGTAAGGAAAATTGAAAATGGTTTCTTTTCATTTCACCACTGGAGAAATACATTACAACTATCATATCATCCTTTACTATTAGGAGAAGCAAAAATGCTGAAATCTTGACATGAAATAGACAAATAATCTAAATACAGTGCTATCCTTAAAGGAAGAAAAAAAGGAAACCGAGGATAAGTGAATATTTTATGGCTAAATACTTCCATATTAAATACGTGGTATGAATTGTAATACTTCCTCAACACAGCTCCATAGCAGTTTGCATACTTTGACTGTAGGTGAAATTAAACTTAAATTAAAACTATGCTTTATCTTCCTGGGCATCATTTCAATAGCTCATCTCAAATGGGCTGCAATAGGAAATTCCTGGTTATACTTGAAAAGATTGAGACTACATGATGAATTCCAGGATAAACTACAGAAGGAACAATACAAAGATGGAGTGACATTAGAATCTTCCACAATCAGTCTTGTCATTTATTTAATGCTTTCATTTCAAAATTTGAAATTAAATACTATGCATTTTTATATTAAATTTTCTGGAAAGACAAAGTTCAGAGCAGCATCAATTCTGAGGAAGGCTGAAATACCATGTGGAATAAATCAAGTTACCTTGGGGGCTGGAATATTGAAAATGAGGATAATATGTAACAGCAGATGCTGCACATCAGAAACAGAAAAGTGTAGGACCCAGTATTTCCTCTGTTCCCTATCAGTGTCATAAGGTTATTAGATGTCATATTATCACAGAAAAAAAACCACAAACCCACAATCCTCTGTAGCATCATCAGTTGACATCTTTCCTCAGTGTCTCAACATTAATGAAACCACCAATGTAAAAGGCAGTTATTCTCTTTTCTATCTAGAATATTTTGTTCAATACTGATTAATTGTATTCAAGGTGCAGTGAAATTGCACAAAGTCTGTGAATGAACCAAAGTTTGCTGTATCATGAAAGGAGAGTAAAAGAACCAGAATTACTACTTAACCTCAGCAAATGAATGCAGAAAGAGGACAGCTTGCCTTCATCACAAAATGGCTACTATTTAAGATAAAATATATCTAAGGAGCAGGAGGCAAAGGGACGAGGCTGGACTCTTCTCAGCAGTGTGTGGTGACAGAACAAGGAGAAATGGCCACAAACTGAAGCATAAGAAGCTCCACACAAATGTGTGTGGGAACTTCTTCCCAGTGCAGTGACGGAGCACTGGCACAGGCTGCACAGAGAGGTGGTGGAGTCTCCTTCTCTGGAGACGTTCCAGACCCGCCTGGACGCCTACCTGTGCAACCTGGGCTAGGGAGCTGCTTTGGCAGGGGGTTGGACTCCATGATCTCTGGAGGTCCCTTCCAATCCCTACAATTCTGTGATTTGAATACTCACAACTACAAAGAAATCAGGTTCCAGAACAGACTTCTGACAATGATCACAATGGTCAGCAAGCAGTCAGTCCTCCTGGGTTTTAAACTGCATTCTGGGCTATCAGGTGTAGGAGACGTAGTCCAGTCCCATATCCTATGCCATAGCCTAACTCATCAAACAAGTACCATCTTTATCCTGATCTTCTCTTAACTGTATCACAGTTAAGCATATAAAAATCATTAAATTCCACTGTAGCTTTTGTGATGTAAATACCAGCGTATTTATAAACAAATAACACCTTTCAGCTTAGTTATGTCTTTGCCAAAATAGGTGCACCTAGTTCTTAATATCTTTTGTTACAGTTATTTGTCAACCCTACACCACCTTTGTTGCTTTCCCTTGCATCCTGACTCACTCACCCCTAGAACTGGGAGTAATGAAGGTACTACATCTGTCCAAAACAAAACATCTTGTGAGTCCCTAGGTGCTTGATTCTTAAAGAACCCATGACCACTGTACTTCACATTACGTCTCCAAAAACATCAAAATACACTTTTTTTGAGTATCCTAGAAAAAAAAGCACTAAGCTGCTTCACTAATTCTTGTTATTCTTCACTAGTGTATAATTCCTTTTTTTGAACAGTAGAATCATTATATGCCTTTGCTTGTATTTATACAAATTCTGTCACTGACTCCAGTATCATACAGATACAGATGACTGGTGCAGCTAAAGAAAATGATTTTATGCACAACAAAGACTTTTCAACTTCTTTGAAAGTTAATCAAACTTTCAAACTTTTGTAGCTACTGTAACAGAGGAACAAATTTATCATCAAAAATGCTCTCGTGGTCACTAAGACCTAGGTCCATAATTATAACATAGGATAGGAATGGTTTGTAAGTTAAAAGACAAACAGCTTTCATTAAGGTGTGAAACATAAGGGAGCTCTGATGTAAGTATTCATTTGAAGAACGTTAGAACTTGGCAGACATTTGGACATCCAGTTACAAAAGAACATGGGAGAAAGCACGCAAGATGCTTGTTTAAAGACACATGCTTGTTTAAATTTAATACAAAACAGATAATGAAATCTGACATCATGAACAGAAGTGAGAAGCTGGTAACTAAATGCCAGAGTTGACGAGTAGGATTGCTATGAATGAATTATGAAGTGTAGAAAGTAGCTAACATCAACCCAGTGAAGAAGGGGGAACCAACAGTATGTCAAAAGGAGCACCATGGCTTAAATGATGAAACATGAGACTTCCAGTCACACTAATGATGGATATGAGCAATGAAAAAAATCATTTTATCAAGATCAAAGAACACTCTCGAAATTATGAAGTAAAATGAGGACAGCACAGACAACAACTTCAGTGTGCTGATGGAATAGAAAATGCTGAGTCCTCACACTGCCCACAGAGTGAGAAAGGAAGACAGTGACAAAGATGAACTCCCAATGAGTTTGGAGAAGGAAAGTCGAAGAGAATGAAGAAAATTAATGCCCTGGTGTAATGCGACAAGCACTCAAATACGTGCAGATGCTGATGCCAACAGACAGCTAGAGATTTTAGTTTGAACAGATGAAGAGAGACTTGAAAAGAATCTGTACGTAATTAGCTAAGATACAGCAAACACCCTGACAAAAAAACATAGATTGGGACACACAGGGGTTTACTAGAACATTACAACAGAGTTTAAACCTGCTTAACTGTCATTATTCAAAGCTTGTTTATTCCAATATTCCTGTCTTTTCTCCAATTATTGTAAATCAATGTGCAGATTTTTATGTTGAAAAATATTTATATTCTATATATGCCTAATGCTTTATGAAGTAATACATCATCAGCACCGCATACTTTGCTTATATTCACTCACTGACTTAATTACCTGTTCATTGCCTTTGAAGAGGATAAGCAAGTTTAGAAGTACTTAAGAATACCTGCCATGTTCTTTTTCCTCACCTGCAATCCTTTGTATGCTAGTGCTCTTCTGTAAAAAGCTTTAATATTAGAATCTTCTATTTGAAGAACATGATCACAATCCTGCTTAGCCTCTTCATATTTATACAGTCTCAAGTAACAGAGAGCTCTAACACAAAAAAACAGAATACACTGCAATATAAGTAAATTCTAGTGTACTGTAATGCCAGCAGTATCTGATTCTCATGAATGCATATTATTTCACACAATATGCTACTGTTTTGTTTTGTTTTTTTTCCTTAAAGTACATCTTTTCTTCCTTAAATACATTAAAATCAGTAAGTATTAATGACATCACTGGTTGGACTTGGAGCCAATTCCAGTTGAATTATTCAGGTATGAATAATACGTGAAGTTAAGCAGGTATGTAAGTATTTTAACAGCACAGTCTATTTAGCTTAATATGATAGTACAGTCATGTATATAATACGGATTCCACGTGGCCATTCTGGGTAAAAAAGTGCCCCAGATTAAATAGGCAGTATAATTTTCTGTACCTAATTATTACTTGGAAGTCTCCTATTCAAGTATTGGCCCAGTAAAATCCTTCTTAGTCTGAGGACGCTGACAGGATTACAGCATAAAGAATTATGCCAAAGAATTAGGTCAACCTTTAAAATCATGCTGCTGTATGACTATGTTCCTACTTCTGTTTTTTCAGTATGTGCATTTTCTCTAAGTTATTATTCTTTGTATTTGATATACTCAAAATGCATATTAGTTTTTAATTAATATCAAACCAATATTAATTATTAATATTCTCATAAAATTCTGCAAAATGATCTGTTAATTATAACTTTTAGTTTGGTTAATTTACATATATCTTAAAATCTTTACATAGATATTATTGACATTAATACTTGCTCTGCTTGGAAGACAATGTGGTTTAACCAAAAATCAATTTCGTTCTTAGAAACGCTCATCAAGTGGAAAAAAAATACCTTTCTTTACAGAAGAGGTTGAAGTGATGCAAAATCCTTATTTTCAGTGCAAATAATGTAAGCATTATTATCCCACAAAGTGGGCTAAGATTTTAGATCTTTACCTGTTAGTGTAGATTGTACAGTCCTTGGTATTTAACTTCAAGCATTCACTGTATTTATTTACAGCTTCATCGTATTTACCCTTCTTCACAAAATCATTCCCTTCATTTTTTAACGTCCTGAACTTTTCCTCAGCTTTCTCACCTACATAAGGAAAGGATCACAGTGTTACATAAGAAGGTCGGTTCATTACAGGTAACTGAGTAATCTGCCCAGACTAAGAATAACTGCCTGGCATCTGGAGTGTTTTTATCAGTTTGTACATTCTGATTTCTGCTCCACATCTCCCTGATGCTCTAAGAAAGGAATGAGCTACCATACATACATTTAGCATAACACACACTTCCCATTACTGAAATACACTCTGAATACTGGAAATAATGTGAATGCAACAGACAACTTTACTTTTATCTCCTCCTGTCAACCTGCTCTTCGTGGCACAGAGGGATGAACCACTGAAACACTGCTTTTATTTACAGTGGTGGAAATGCAATCAGTAGCATTAAAAGCCTCCTAGATCTTCACCATCACACCAAAAATGTTACCTAATATTCTTTCTGCAAGCAATCAATCCATTGCAATTTCTATGTTCAACTGGCAATGACAATCACATCAGTTGGCATTAGTGAGACATCAATAATATTCTGTTAATGAGTTCTATGATAAAGATGCTTTGAGTAACTGGAAAACACCAAACCATAATATACATACATACATATATATATGTATATATAGTTCTTTCACACTGTCTTTCCTTCCACATCACCTGTTGCACATGCTTCTGGATTTTAAATTATGTTTGCAATGGAAAACCAATCCTGACTGCAGTTTCACGTCTCTGCTGTGAGTAAACAATAATTAGTAACACAGCTCCACGTAACTGACAATTGAAAAATCTCATTTTATGCACCCTGCTGAAGATATGAGCCCTCTGCTAAGCTTTTGGTTTTAAACACTGTGTATGAAGAAAAAACAAAAACATTTTAACCAATAATTAAACTCAGTGAGCTCTTTAAGAAAACACAGCAGTCCGCTGTGCCAGAAAACGGAAGTGAACTTGAGGAAAAAAAGTAATGACAGATTTAAGCAGGAAATATAAATAAATTATAACTCAAGTTGTAAGACACACAAAAAAAAACAACACACAATTGCTGGAAAAAAAAAATCAACAAAAAGCCAGCAAACGTGAGGCAACTTAAACCAAGGTTTAAATAATAACTGAACATTACTGATGGCATGATTCCAGTGCCAGCTACCACTGGGAGGTCTCACTGATTTAGTACAGGACCTAGAAGGCAACCACAATCACTGAGTTAGCCTTCAGTGAAGAAAATGGTCATACAGTATTCATCTAGTATTTCTAAGTACAAAGCCTAAACAAAGCCCACTCGGTTTGAAGTAGACTGAGAAGTGTTTGGTATCAAAATCCCACAGAACACACTGTGTGGAGACAGTGATGGCTAACAATAAAGTTTCAGAACAGGTTAGACGATCTAAGGAACTGCCATCTTCATATCTTTATGATGATCTTCAAATTGCCTCTCTTTGCAAAGTTATGCAGTGTTGCACAGTTAATCCTTCCTAATTAAGCTGAAAGGTTTAGATTACATATGTTGGTTATACAATGAAATAAAAAGCCAACAAACAGAAAAAGCCCAGAGTACAATTACTACAATGTAAGACCATTTTCAAGCTAAGCTTTTATATTTAATAGCAACTCACTTGTATAAAATATTTTTTAAATGGAGTATAAAACTGAGAAGTGTTAAACTGCACAATCCTTAAGTGATAGATCAGTAACAACATGCATAACTAATGGAAATTCTTCAGACACTGAACTTTTTCAAAAGCAGAGTAAAACTTTCATGAATTTAATTACACTTAAAATACACATTAACATCTTTCATGTTCCTTAAAGAAAAAGCTAAGTTCCTGTAGCATTACTATAGTTCCATATATACTGTTATTCAGAATATTCATAAATTATGCCATTCCACATTTCTAGAACTACACTTAATTTTCCAGAAAACTGTCAAATTCTCATAAATGCATGCATGTGTAAGCTGTCTGTTGTTCTACATCAAGTACAAATAAATTGAAGGATGATCTTAGTGCCCAAGAGTACAGATTATTTGAACGTATGCATTAAATGCAGTAATGGATTATAGAGAGAAAAGCTCTATCACTGCTACCTATTTGGTTGGCAATATAACTGTGGTGCATTCTTCTCTCTGGCAAACAAAGGGAGATCTTCAGTGCTAATTTTCTTTATACAGTCATAAACACATAAAGGAACCAATTAACAGTTAAGGAAGAATAAAAAATGATAGGCCTTTGCAATTAGATTTAATGTCAATAAAACACCTGAAGAACTGGAGCAAGAAAAATGGAAACTCCACCAAAAGGAAAAAATCAGAGGGAAGAAAATCTCCTAACTGGAGTTAAGCACTCTGTGCACACACATAAAAAGTCTCTGAACTAACATTTCTTAATAGTGAATAGCAACTGTTGAAGTTAAACTCTGCACTAAAAAAAAAAATCAGAATTTTTCCAGTAGTCCATTTCACTATATACTGGCCACACAGAAATCTACCTGTTCTGTTCTGAACAGCTGAGTAATACTTTTATTAATAAATGACAGCTACAGATGATGTAGCTGGTTATGCTACTGAGGGTGGGTTTCCATCCACCTTAGTGGGTTTTCTGGGGCGGGCAGGAGATCTGCTTTAACTGTAGTTCGAAGTCTGGTTTCCCTGAGATCCTTGTGATAAGACTCAACACATTGCTGATGAGCATTTCTGCAATGTTTTATATAACTTTAGAAATTACATGCTGCAAACTAAACTGCATCATTTGGCTCAAAAAAAAATGATCATAACTGCGGCTCTATAAAGTGCATCAAATCTAATCACATAAAAGATCATCTAATTTGGCTTTTCACGAAGGTCTCTGATAAACATTTTTCTCAAGTCATTTCTCTAACATATTTAATTGCATTTTTGGTTAAAAGTATTTTCTGGCACATATATATTTGCACTAGCTATACATACGATTCATCTGCAACTGTTCTTTGTTGATATCTGTGGTACTTCTTGGCTTAACCTCTGAAGTAAAGTTTCCTCCATCCCACCTGTGTCGCTGAGCAGCAACAGGGACAACTGGAATTGGTGGCAGTTTTTCCCTCCAGCTAGAACCATCTTGATCAATTAAAGTCTTCGTTATTCTGAAAAGGAAAAGCCCCATCAACATGATTCTTCATACATTTAATTCATGCTTTATTAACTTACAGTCAAATTAAATAAAGCAATGTTCCAATTAAAAAAAATAAAAACACGAAAAACAAAACTGAACAGTTATCAGTTCAGAACAGTCAGAACTGTCTTTGTTGTCAGCACTACTGAATTAATTTATTTGATTCAGACTTTTCCCCTTTTTAAATTAGAGTACTTATGCTCACAGGTAGGAAACAAGACACTGACATCAGTCAGATCTATAAATATTTAAGCACACGTCAGATTTTTCACCAAGCTCTAAGTGCTGCCTCAAACATGCACTAGATGGTGGGGAAACAATCATCTATACTGCTTAGTTTTCTCAGCTGCTCATCAGTGTTATCTGGAATAAGAGTAAAATACAATATCCTGAGACATAAGTGTGGTATGTAAATTTGACCATGTCAAAATCTCATATGCAATTACCTCTTACACAACTATTTTCTAGATAACCACTGCAGGTCACAAATTACTTATTAATCTACATTTCTTACAACAGTCACAAAATTTTCAATTGGTTATCCTTCATGACTATTTAAAAATGCAAAGAAAAGCATATTCAAGCTTTTCAGTCTCTCTTTATCCAATAGGTTATAGATAATCTGTTTCTGCACAAGAGGTTCAATTCAAAATACAGTTAATTGGGAGTTTTCCATTGCTGTGATATGTTCTGGAGAAAGACCTAACCAACATGAGTAAAGAATTCATGGTTTTCTTGCAATTTTTTAGTGCTTTAAAAAACAAACATACAAACAAAACAAACAAATATTAATATATGATGAGAATGATAATAATACAAGTGATATAAAAGTATTCTGATGTCAATATGAATTTAAGAGCCAAGAGGTAGCAAGTCTGATGATTACTTTGACAAAGAAAAGCTTTCAAAATAGAACAGCAAGTCAAATTGATACTGTGTAAATCAATAAATTCGACTCTGCATATTAAGTGCATTTCTAAGTGCAAAAAAATACCATATACCAATTATCTGCCAAAAAATTAAAATAAAATCTAGTAACCCTGAATGTGACACAAATGAGAACAAATGTGCACTGATAACCCAGATAAAGTTTTTTTCCTTGTTCTTTCCTCTATAAAAGTTTGAATAATGGCTACAGAATATAAAACAAACAAACAAACAAACACTCTACTGTAATACATTGGCTAGAGTCAAAGCAGCTGGCACCAAACTCTCTTCCTATTAGCATATAAAGAAGAACCAATATAAAAAGCAGCAATTCTTCTAATATTATTTCACAGAATCACAGTGTGGTTATGGTTGGAAGGGATCTCTGGATCCATCTGGTCCCATTTCCCCGTTCAAGCAGGGATAACTAGAGCAGGTTGCCCAGGACCATGTCCAGGCATACATTTATTGTAATACAGAAATTAACACAGTATATAAAATATATATAGATAGATTAAAAACACTGTGGAGCTATGCATGATTTTATGTGCTGTGTAATGCTGCATGAAACATACCATTTTGTACTAAAAACAAGTTCTTAATGCTACAAAATGTGATATTCTGTGTATGATCTAGCTATTCAATCTGTTTTCTAAGTGAACAACATTTTTCTTTGTATTACCTGCATAGACCCTTCCAGGGTTTTCCCCTACCTGGGTGATTAATAAGCAGTATTTTATAAGGAAAAAGGAGAAACCTGTTCATGATCTATTTTGCTCGTATTTTACTAAAGCTTCAGGGTTTTTTAAGCATCATCCGAATGCAAATGTTAAGAAAAATGTGGCACACTATCATAAATTAAATAGCTCTAATTTACTCTGGCAACTGTATTAGAGAACAGAACTGTGCACTTTATATTAAAAAGTAAATTATTTCTTTTTCTGGTTCTCATAGAAAATAACAGAATAATTCTGTTGAGAACTGAGAGATGTGGAATGACATTTCAATTTAATAAATGCAAATGCATGAAGATACTGCCCAGTGAGACAGACACAACTGAAAAACATCTAACCATGACAAACACAGAATTCTTAACACTTGTTTTCAGTTGACTTTTCAGAAAAATAAATACATACATTCTTTCTTATTTTACTTTGGTTGTAAAATGGCAGGTAAAGGCTCTATCTTAAAAATTCTACTCATTTTTAACATCAGAATTACCTGAAATATCAGACCAAACAACCTTAGGTTTTAAGAGTTTTTGAAAGCCTGCTCTGCAGGTAAATACAGAAAGACGAGACTTAACAAGACTCAGTAAGCACACTTTCAGGCAGAAGTAGGAAGATGAGGTTTACTGTCAGTTTCCCACAGAATCACCATCCAGTTTCCTCCAGAAACTTAAGAACAAATAAATCCTCCAGTAAAAGCAGGTTGTCAAGACCTGGTCTTTCTAAAAAATTCAAAGATCTATTCTGAGGTTGTCCCTCTGAGTTAGAGTACAGTACCTACAATTCTTTGTTAAAACTCATTTTTAAAGGTGTATGACTTTGGAAATAAAAACGGATTCATCAATTACAGATTAATTTACAAACGATAAAATATTCAAAAAAAAAATTATATTAACAAGTTCAGTAAAGCAGGAGGTCTATGCTTGAGAAAGTAAGAATTCGCAAGCAAAAATTAATTACCAGCAGAAGAGAAGACAAGAAGGAAGAAGCAGCTGAAATAAGGTGATGGGTTGCCAGGGAGGAAAGAGCAATGAGCAGTGAAGCTAAAAACATAAGGAAGGCCTAGAGAGGAGAAAAGGAAGAATGTTAAGGGAAAAGAAGGAAATAAGCTTATTACTAAGCAAGTCACAAGTCATCGTCAGAAGAAACAAGAAAAGAATATCTGTGGATAAATAAGCCAAGAAGATTACAAAAAAAAAAAAAAAAAGGCTATAGTAAGTCTAATATGCCATAGTGATACCAGACAGGAAGTTACTTCACCAAACCAAATGGTCTGTTATTAATGCAGACACAGATCAGCAACTATGTGTTGTGTAATCAAAAATAAGACTACAAAGAGGAGATAGTAAAGTTTCATTATCTCCTTTGGCCATCTCTGCTTAAATAAGCTGAACTTAAAAATATTATCACTTCTTCATTGAAGTATGAAGAAAAATGTAGGCACTCATGACCTTGCTTTAAGAAGGTAAATACTAGATTCCATTGTAAAAATTTGCATGAGTGTGTGGTTCTGCTCAACAATTAATGTCTGTTACACTTTCATAAATATTTCTTTGTCCAATAAAAGGAAAAAGAAAATCAAAATGAAAATCCTGTCATTTGTGCACTTAAGTACTTCCTACATGTTATTGAAAATAAAATTGTATAAATATTGTCATAATAATGATCTAATACTATATAGTATCTCACAGTAAGATATTGCAATTTATCTCCAGGCAATCTGTTATCTTACTTTTTCTTTGTTTGTTTTACATCTCTGAGCTTTGTAGCCAATCACTGCAACAAGCAGCTCCAGTGTATGCACAACTGCAGCATACTGAAGAGTTCACACCTAACGTAAATCTTAGAGGCCACATAAAGAATGATAATAAGAAAGGGAAACTGAAACTTCAGATGTAAAGGTATGGACTTAAAATATTCCTTTACATGATATCAAACACTAGTTAGGAAAGAAGCCAAGCTGAAGCCCCAGTCCAAAAAAAACCAAAAGCCTTTTAATATTATATTTTTAAAGGAAAAAGTGGCTCACTGCTGCAGAGGGCAACTTTTAAGTTATGAAAAATCAACAAAATTAAACAGCCAGTCCTCTAGTTCAACACACTAGTTGTGATGACCTTGCTCTGGGATAAATACAGAAAGGACATACTCCCAGGCAAAACTGAACTGGATTTCTCCATTCAGAATCAAAAAATGCACCAAGTGCATTTACCTGTTAACACTGTCATTTGCTGCTTGAATGCTGCTGTCTATTTGTAGAACTGTCTTGTAATCAACATACGCCTGTCGATACCGCTCCATAGACTCGTATGCCATTGCTCGTCGTAGAAGAGGCTTAAGGGAAAACGGCTGAAGCTCCAGAGCTCTGGAGAAAAAACAAAAGAGATACACAACATGAAAACAGAAAGAAGTAAATCATAGTAGTACAACTATTTTATTCTATATACAACTACATGGAACAACCGTGTGATTTCAGATTTGCCTTACGGTAACGTGACCCAGGAAAACACAGTTGAGTGGTTTATTATTAATGCCCTAAATGAAATGCAGTTAAGAAATTGTTGGTTCTTTTACTACAACTTACTCGACTCAAATCCACATCTACCTGCAGAACTAATTCTTTCCTGGTGATGAAAGTAACAAAATGACAGTTGTTAAAAAGTCATGGTTACACCTACTGGAATTTCAAGTATATCATGCTTTTGCCTACAAAACTTATAACTCTTCCTCCTTATGTAAAAATAGTCACGTAAAAAATCATTTAATGAAACATGAATATTTCCCTGTCTATTCTTGCCTTTTAGGTTTTTGCCTGTCTTTTGTCCACTTGTGCCTCCATCCCTGATACTGTGTAATGAGAACTTCTGAACATCGACTGCTTTGCCAGTAACTCAATGAAGCCACAAAGGCTTTATCGGTTAAATATTACCTTTTACTAATCACTGATTCTTGCTAATAAGACAAAAAAATTAACAAATTAGTGTGAATCCAGGCAATTAGATGTCATGGTATCATGAGCTTCAGACTCTCTAGTCTGACCTTCTGCTAAAATGTAGAGTCAGCTCTGTGGTCAGACAGAGGTTGCTCAGAGCTTTATCCAGTCAGGTTTTGAAAACCTCCCAGGAAATTTCTGCACGACCACCCAGGGCAGACAGTCACAATGTCCCACTGTCCCCCATTGGGAAATGTTTTTTTTCTTCTAATGTACAGTCAGAAACTCTTGGGTTTGTTTTTGCCTGCTGCCACTTTTCTTCCCCAGTACACTGGCAGAATCAGGTTCCATCTGCTGGGTGATCTCCTCGTAGGTCCTGGCAGCCTGTTGCTAGGAGCACTTGAAGCCACTCTTTAAGAAGCTGAACAAATGCAGGTCCCTCAGCTTCTCCAGGCAAGTGCTCCAAAGCCCACAGCTTCCTCAGCAACACTTCATTGAACTCATTCTAGTTGATCAATGCATTTCCTGGACTAGGAAAGCCAAAATCCAGCATGGTAACATAACACAGTTGCTGTCTAACAAGCGCTGACTCCAGGGGGATAATCACTACCCTTAATCCACTGGCTGTGCTCCTCTCTGTACAGGCCAGGATGTTACTGGCCTTCCTGACTGTAACTCATCTTTTCACCATCACTCCTCCATAAAACTAGAGAAACAACAATCTCTGGAACAAAGATTGCCAATTTCTATTTCATAAGCATACCAACATTCCAACTCTCCTTATCATAACGAACACATTTGAAAAATACAAAAGCATATGATGTCACAGCTTTTAAAAAACTTAGCAAAAATGCTCCACATTCTGTCAGATAGATGAAAAATTCAATGTTCAGGTTCCTAATATTCAGAATAACATAAAACACAAATATTGTTTGGAGTGGAAGACATTACTTGAAGAGTAGCCTTAGTGGGAATGGAAAACTCTCTTCCCAGGGCAGAATGTAAAGATAACACATTCATGAAACAAGCCACATCAACATATTAAATCAGGGAAAACATAGTTAGTGTAGCAGCCCTGGTTCACTCACAAGAACAAGAAATACAGGCACTCAAAATCAGAGACTTGAGACAAAGAGTGGTCCAACAGATGGCTTTCTCATAAATTCCTAAGCCTTACTCAGCTAAAACTTAGATGTTCAACACATTCATATACTTCTAATGTCACAAACGAAAGCACTACATCAAGCTTTACTTGACCAAATCAAGTAACTTATTTGGAAAGCATCCCTTACATTGTGTTGTTTAACTGACACTGCCTACTTCCTGCAGTTCGGCTGATGAGCCTCCCAGTTTCTACATTACTTCCACCTCTGTTATGCTCAGTAAGCATCAGTGGCTCTTGAAGATGCAGAAAATAAGTACAAGATTAAGAATACTGTGATAAAATAATAAGAAAATAAGCTTTCAGTTGGTAAGAATATAAAAACCATAATCACTGCATTACTGATTTTGGCTGAATTCTTCTATAATAGAAAACTCCTGAATTATCTGTTGGCTGTTAGTATGCCATCTTGTTTTACAGACAGCTGCCCATGATCCTGCATCTCAAAATATGTTTAACAAGTCAATTTTTTTTTTCAGACTAAATTTCTACAACACTTTTTTGTCAGACAGAATTTATGCACTATGTCAAATATTAGGGGATTGGACTGGACCACCTCTAGAGGTCCCTTCCAATTCCCCTAAAATTCTGTGATATTCAGTAAATAAAGTTACACACACATTTTAGAGTGGCTTTCTTAATAGTTTGGTTCTACTATGCAAAAAAACAAAACAAAACAAAACAAAAAATCTCAATGATCCCAACCATCTTGGGATACTCTGCCATTTAAGCTTCAGTCTTACTAATCCTATTTAAGAAAATATAACAAAAGACACCTGGAAATACACCAGTAATTTAACTGAAGGCAGTGTTTATAAGTTACTGAAGGCGTCTGCTCTTCTCTCACTCCTGTATCCTTAAAGGCATAATAAGCAGGAAGGATTCAGCTTCTTAACTGTAATCAATGTATATAGCTAAGCTAAATATATATTTAAAAAATAAGGACAACACAAAAACAGAGCAGACATACGAACCTCACAAATGCCTGAAAGTAATTTCCAACACTACGATAAGCATTATGGATTAACAATGACTGTACACAGGGGTTACAAGTGAGCATTACTGAAGTAAGCCTGCTGTTACAATAAAAACTGTAAATCTGCATGCATAAGAAACCTTGTAAGTTAGATGTTATTCCTTCCCTACGTTCCACGTGATTGTTTACGTAACTGACAAATAAAGGCACCTGTCAGATTATACAGGGATTCAAAGTACAATAATAAGATATCACATAAAATGTTTAATCATCATCAGGAATGTTGTTGCTCTAGACGGAAGGTTGCAATTTACCTGTTACAATCTTGAATGCAGTCACTGCAGTTGCCTTCTTTGAAGTAACAGGCTGCTCTGTTTGAGTACAAGACACTTAAATCATCTGGACTTCGTTCTCCTAAAAGAAGTTACAATTACAAAGGCCATTACTAAAATGACATTCAAGAATTAAAGCAATTGTATGCAGTAAGTTGTACTACAGTGATGTAGTCTGCTCTTGATGCAAAGCTGGAAGGAGCTTGCCTTTATTATGTCACCTAGAATACTTAGTTATTCAAACGCAAAGAAATGCAAACCTCTATCCGGAGAAAGTTAAAAGAATATTTCACTCATCTTCCTCATTCTGTATTACTCAAATTATCCTCTACTGGCAATGACTAAGTACTCACTGCACAGTAACTCATGCCAAAAATACAGATAGGCTAGGTCAGTCCATCTGCAGTTCCTTTAAATCACATAAACAACAATTCTAAATTGAAGTATAAGGTATCACACTCACCTACACTGATGACATATTCAATTGCTTGCGAGTATTTGGGCACAGCTTCTCCAAACTGCCCACTCCTAAATAACTCATTTCCTTCACTTTTCAGTTTTGCAGCAGCTGGAGGAAGCGAAGTTGAATGGGCAGCACCATGTGACAGGGACCCTGCTCCACTCGATCTGGAGGACTGGCCAGATTCAGGGTGCTCACTTGTTTGGCTGCTGTTTAAATAACCATTGGCTTCACCTTCGTGGACGGTTTTCTGTGATTTTTTATCTGCTGTGCCTTTTTTTAATCCACTCTCAGTTGATTCCTTCTGCTTCGGGGCCTCTCTGTCTTCCAACTTGGAGCCTCCTCCTTTGCTGTGAAACTTCCTCTGTGCATTCCCCATCGCAGCCTTCCCCAGAGCCACCTCACTTCTTACTGGCAGGACAATTTCTGCAAGGAAGTTAATCAGCTGAGTTAGAGCTTGCATCATCAGAAGAAACTACTGCCATGGCAAATGAGGGGGGCACTTCCAAAGAATACAGCACAACATTCTTCACAAAGCTGAAGTTCACAGAGAGTGATCTGCCTCATAAAACAAAGAAAAGTTCCTACTTAGAAGTGATCTGTAATGACTGCTGAGAATGTGTTCCTGTGAAATCACATTTCTCCCTGCTGAGCACGAGGGAACACCCCTGTTCTGCAGTGTTGGAATGGAACAGAGTGCACCTTGAAATTAACTCCTTAAATACTGAATATTCAAATAGCAACACTGATTTTCCATGACCAAATCAAAACATTTGCAGGTTAAAATCAGAACAAACAACCAAGAAAACAATGATGTTACACATTTTAAAACTCTTATCTCCTTCCTGTAGGACGAATATAATTTCATAAAACATTCTCAAAAAGGCTTCATTTAAACTAAGGTTAACAAACCTTTCATAGACAGTTCAGATCATGCAGTTTTCACCATTACCATTAATTAGAAAAAATCACAGAGTAACAGTATTGGATATTAACATGCATAAATTCCTTATTCACCTGAATTATTAGCAGACTGACAATAATTCAAATACATATTTCAGTAGAAAGCCTGACTATTGAAGTTGCCAGTTACATTAAGGGACTGCAAACAAACATTTTTTTTTTAATTATCACTTGGCACAATTAATTAAAATGCTTTGTTTTCAGCTTCCCCTTAACTTGATGTGCTCATCTGCCTAACAGTTTTTCATATCTTCCTATATGAGAGAGTGATACTTTCAAACAACTCAAACTAAACTTCCAAAGTTGACTGACTATGAAAAGATATTTTTTGATGCACAAAATGTAACTGAAATTAAACCAAACAGGATGGGAAAGCATAAGATTTTTCAAAACAGTTCATGCCATATGGAGCAGAACTACTAGAGTCATGTTTTCTACAGAGTCGTATGTAAGTGTTTAGATTTGCTAGTGTCTAACAGACAAAAGCTCTGAACCCATCTCAGGCTCTCTGATTTGAAATACCCTTTTTTTTTTTTTTTTTTTCTCCCAA